>JAVQJF010054055.1:0-12324 GCA_036023855.1 Gadopsis marmoratus | reverse complement strand
TATATATAATACACTTCTCAGGTGCAACCTGGCGGCGGCGGATGGACCGAAACATAACGTCGTCTCATTGTTGCCCTCTAGTGCACCTGTTGTTAATTTCATTAACACCAAAGCAGCTGAACCTGATTAACAACCCCCTCTGCTGCTTAACTGACCAGATCAATGTCCCAGAAGTTTAACTGACTTGATGCTGTTCTCTGCTTTTTGAGGAGTGTATTAATATATTGTCTACATCCACAGATTAACACACTTGCAATGTCAAGTGTCAAAAAAATCCAAGGTTTAATCACATAATTTACAAAAAACAAACATATCGTCCATATCAAACCTACAGATCGGTGGCTGGTTGGGTGTGACAACATTTTTTGTTGACCGTAGCCTCTATTCATCAGCCATGTCACGTCCTCATCCAGGTCTCATGGCATTTCAAGAAATTAACACAATGCTAAAAATACAAATGTGGAAAAAGGAAAACATACAGGAAAATTAAGAAATGTGCTTTCCTGATTTTTGCGAAGGAGACAAATATAAAGCAGTTAGCGGTGGAAGGTAATGTCCTTTTTTCTCTCCTAAACAATTTAATCTTTGATAAGAAACACAGCGAGGTCATTGAGAAGAGATGGGCAGAAGGGAGCATGGAAAGTTAGGAAAAGACAATCGCAGTGAGAACAGAATTTAATTGAACGTACACTGGGCTACATAACCATGCAGTGTTTGTGCTAACATTGCATGATGTATCATTTAAAAAAATATATGAATGACGTTACGTTAAGGACTTGGTGCATAAGAATTTAATTTTGTTCACTTATGAAACCAAAACTTCCAGCTAATCTGAAAATAACTTGTATAGCTGCTGGAAAGAAACATTAACACAGTCCTGTTAGCTAACCTGTATCTACTGTTTTAGCTAAACTGAACCATTCGCTAACTTACTGGTTTAGCTTCTACACTGCTCTTTGCTAACCCCAAACAAACATATTTAATTAGCTAACCTGAACAAAACTATTTTTGGCCACTTAGCTGAATCATTTGCTAACCTGAACCAACTGGTTTAGCTTCTTTAATGAACTTTCAGTTAATCTGAAGCAAACTCTACCTGCTAAACTGCTCATTAGCTAAACTGTTTTGGTGTGACTGTTTTAGCTTTCTCACTTAGCTGTTAGCTAATCAACATGTTTAGCCTCCAAACTGAAATATTAGCTGTAACAACTGTTTTAGTTGCTTAAATTCCCTGCTAGCTAACCGCATCTGAACTGTTGTCAGTTAAATTTAGCCATGAAAGAACTTGTACCAACCAGTTTTTACACTGAAGAGTTAGCTAACTCAGACTTATCATTTTTAGTTTCTACACTGATGCATTTGCTAACCTGAACCAAACTTTTTTAGCTTCAAAACTAAACATTAGCTGAACCAAATAAGCTAACCCCATCATTGAACCAACATTTTATGGAAGAACCTAATCTGAGCAGTATTTCAGTTCACATCAGGGAAGCTGAATTTCAGAGTTTGCGTTCATTTCAAAATATTTTGCTAAGTGTTTTCTTCTTCACACATCTGACATCAACCCACATGTCTGTCTGGAATTACATAAATATCATAAATAACTTGACAAGAACTGACACCTACAAATGTAAACACGACGCCCTCCTCACCACTCACATCGACAGAGTTTAAATACTGATCCTGCAAAGTAGCACTTTTCTTTTTCTTGTAAAAAACAAAACAACTAAGGCGACTGAGTGGAAATCATTGGCACTTTCTCCGAACTCGTTTCTATGAATACTGTGATGTAGTGGTTTAATAGATTATAACATGATGACGGTCGGTCTGTGCAGACAGACGGAGGAATGTGAAGGAGAAAAGATCATTTTAACCTTATGTTTCTTTGTTCATTTGTTTTAGTGCACTAACTCGCTGGCCTGCTCATTTGCTCTGTCATCTGACTCTCATTCACGCTACTCATTTACTCATCACTTACTCATTCTGTCTCCTCATGTAATGGACTTTCATGTACTCGTTTTATCATCCCTTCAGTCATTTCCCTATTCATCCCTTCATTTATTCCTCCCTTTACTCACTCATTTCTGCAGATGGACAGTCAGCAGGTTTCTGACCAGAAAGAAAATTGAATCAGTTCAACACTACACAGGTGGCCACGACACTTCAGGGCAACTGATCTACACGACGTTACAGTATATATATATGTATTTATATATATATATATATATATATATAAATACATATATATATCCTCCATCGATGCAGATTTGTCAGAGCCTGCCATCAACCCAAAAAATGTTCACGTCTGTTGGTTATCGGAGTTTCAGTCCAAATGCTATCCCGGCAGTTGTACCTCCTCGTAAAGACATAGTTTTGTGGGAAAACACTTCAGCAAGTACAACACCAGCCTTCAAAATTCAGGGCCTATTTTCGTCCTGTGAATCCAAATAATACAGTTTTTTAACTTGGTGTCATGACCATCGTGTTTCTGTACCCAAGACAGGAGGAAGGTCCATTCGATATGGTTCGCCTCCTCTTCTTTCTATACAAATTAATGGAAACAAAATGTTGTACACGATTGGTCTGTGTCCTCCGTCTCATGTGGTCTTTTCCTTCTGGCTGCAGTTGCTGTCTGTAGCCTCCAGGTGGCGCTGGACTGGCTGGAGAAGATTCTTCTGCTGGTCTTTGTGGCGGAGATGTCTCGGTTTGACCGGCAACGCCACGGCCAGCAGAACGCAGCCGATATGGAGGCAGCAGTACCAGGACCTGCAGGGTGGAGAGAGGGGAAAACAGGTGGAGGTGAGGAGAGATTTCAGGTGATCTAATACCACATTTAAGTCCATTGGAGAGTTAAACCTGATCTGGACAAAGTTAAACCTGAGATCAGCCCGACTGTTTCAAAGTTAACTGAAATAAACCTGACTGGCTTACTGACCTGTAAAACTTGATGGATGGACCCACAGACAGCAGGATAAAAGGCACCACTGTGTAGCAGATGGCGATCTGAGTGGCCGCCCACGTGATGACATCATAGACCAGTTTGTGGGTGGGTGACTGCAGGAAGTGCGGCCGAACGTTGTGTCGTACCTGAGAGGACAAAACGATTATTCAAACATAGAAAGAACAGCAAAACATAATGTATGCTAAGCTGTTAGCATAGACAGAACTAAAATTTTCAATGTGTGTGAGAGCAGGTTTGCTACAATGTTAGCAAACAACCTGCTATCATTCAGCATATCCAATAAGCAGCATGGACTCAGCATGAAGCCTTCGTCTCATAGTGAATGCTGAAGTGTTAGCATGGAGCATCACTCAAAAACCTCAGTTTGTTAGCGGGTACATAAATCAACAGCTAACAGTTAGTTAATGGCTAACAGCTAACAGTTAGCAGGGGCTAGCTCACCGCTCTAGCAGCCAGCGTGACGACGATGCCAGTGAGGAAGGTAAGGTAGTAGCCTGGATAAGCTCCGTGCCACATGGCTGACAGGATGAAGGTGGCTGCTGTTGGGTGGTAGGGACATCGCTCGTAACACACCCTGCCACCCAGAGGTCAGGGATCAGACACACAGAGACTCAGTAAAACCAAACTGCAGCTTTTACATGTTATTTACACCATCTATATCACCTGCTGCTGTTTTATTACCAGCTGATATAGATTCAACCTGTCGTTTTGTTTATTTCAGCTGGTTTTCCAGCCCTTACTGTGACGCAACAAGTGGCACACCTGCACACCTGACAATGTGCAGTTTGTGAAGCTTCATTGTTGTTTAACTTGTAGGGTGAGGGTCAAATTTCCATATGAAGGAATGATGAAGCTATAAAAATGTTGTTACGTTTCAATGTTTCACTCACATCAACTAGTTTTAATGAAGAGCTGCAACAACATCATACACAACATATTGTAAGTGTGTTGTGTGGCTTTTCTGTAGATAAATAACATTAGAAACACAATAAAAACAGAATAGATGTGTTCAGACCTTTTGAGCCAGTGTGCGGTCTGAATGTTCCAGTTGTCGAGGAAAACTTTGAAGCTGGTGGCTAACTGCAACGAAACAGAGGAAACCTGAGTTTGAGTAATAAAATCACAAAGAAAATTTACAGTGATACAAAAATAAACTTGTACTCAGCTTACAGCTAGTTAGCGGGGTAATCAGCTAATAGCTAACAGTTAGTTAGCAGAGTCATTAGCTAACAGCTAACAGGGACAAACTGATTCCAGTTTAAAGTCCAGACCCCTGACAGTCCTGACCTCGATATTGAGGATCCTCAGGTTGGAGATGAGGTCCCAGCGAGGAGAGCCGTTATCATCGTAGCCATTGAAGCCAAAGCCAGCGGCGTTGTTGATAGCATCAGCTGAGGTTAAAAAGATATTAGAAGGTGAGGTGTGCCAACAGTATTGTCACAGTGTACTGCAGTCCACATGTACATCACTGCAGCAAGGTGAGAAGTTAAACCACCGGGGGTCAACAAAGACAAGATGTCCAGGAGCTGTTAAGCTACTCTGTAAGTGATATTGAGGATGTTTTGTTGGATTCTGTTGTTTAACATTTCTGCTGTGTCACAGACATCTTTAATCTTCATGGAAACATGAAATGGAACCACAAATAGAGGGAGGGAACAAAAAGAGAGACAAGGAAAGAGAAAAGATCCAGGTTTCAGACACCCACCGAGAGTCCAGACGAAGTAGTACTTGGGTCTGGTGGTCAGCATGGACAGGTACAGGTAGACCACCTGAGCGTAGAATGGCGTGTTGGCGATGAAGTCGTCATCAATGTTTCGTTCCACGGGGAAAACTTTACACACCGACAGAAAGACCAGGAGGCAGAAGAAAGAGGTGGCCACTTTACGGACTACCTCCGTCTGAGCAAACACAGAGACATTGCTTTTAGTTTGACTTTCTCCATGAACCTGGAAGCAGACGTTCCACGTTTAACAGAGCGCCTCGTCGCTGAGCGGACATCTAGTCAACATCACTCATCTAAATGATGCTAGAGCTTTTACAACAAGACAAACATGTTAATAATCCAGTCATGTGAGTCGGGGAGAAATGAAAGATTCGTTTTTGTGGTCACGTGTCGTACGTTTGGCGAGGGCTCGCTCTGCCTCAGCTTGCTGTTGGACTTCCTGTCGGCCTCCTGGTCTCTATGGCGACGGGGGTCTCCCTCGATGAAGGCGATGTAGTCGTTGTAGGAGCAGGTGGGTCCAGCCAGGATCCCCATGAAGTTACAGTTGTAGCTGAAGTATTCCAGCAGACTGGGCATCCTCCTGCACACACACACACATGGAACCAGTAAGCCTCTGCTCGCCACACTGGTTTCTGCACTGGGAGGTGTGGTACAGCTGAAACTTAGAGATGAATCGACTGAGTTGTACATGATTACTAAACAGGTGAGAAACTATGTGTGTATCTAACATAGTAAAAGAAGCCTGAGACTTTTAACGGAACCTGAAGCCACAGAGTGAAACAAACCTTATCGCCAAGATCTTCTGTCCTGGTGTCAGATGCTCCTCTTTTCGTGCCATTCCTGTATGACAAGAAACAAACGTGAATTTAAACTGCTGGTTCGAGCTGCAAATCTCCAGCATGTCGTCGTGTGCTTACCATCGTGGATTTCAAACGCCAGGCTGGTGATCTTCTGTGTTATCACCATCATGGGGCTGCAGAGAGAGTGCATGAAGAGAGTTCACTACCTGAGCAGCAGGCGTAACCGTGATCCAGACAGAACTGAGACAGGTGTACCGGTCTTACCCAGTGAAGTCAGCAGAGTACATGGCGTAGTCAAAGACGTAGACTCGAGTGATCTGGCACAGACTCAGGTAGCTAAGCGCCACCAGGAGGCAGTACCTCGAAATCAAACAGAAGCAGTCTCATTCAACACGCACTGATGCATATGATCATTCAGTACAAGCTACAGGTTTTAGATCCCTGACCTGGCCCCCATTACTACCACTGAGCTAGGCCCGGACCCCCCAGTCAGACTCAGGTTGTACTGGGTAGCTTGTGCAGGGTGTGATGCCTCCTTCATACCTACAGATACCTGTCTCTGCCTCTTTATGCCCTATAGACAAAGCCCTGTAACCCTTTGCTTGGGAAACAGGTTACTCGGACCTCGTGGTGTTGAGAGCTTCTTTGTGGAGCTGCTGTTTCCTCCAGGCTCAATCAGTCTGGTGTGAATGCACTCAGAGGCTCCTCTTCATCTCTGGACTGATTAATGGCCGCTGCTTCTTCTTCCTCTGAGACTGGATGCACCTGAACCCTGAGCCTGATCCCTCCAAACACCAACACCCTCTAACCATTCACACACTGAGGCGATCTGTTACAGTGTGATCTGAAGAAGTGATACGAGGACTTTCTCAAGCTTACTTGTGCATGTGTTCCACTCCGGTCAGGATCATGATGCCATAGGTGAGTCCACTCTGAACCAGGAAGTGAAGAGCGTACCTGGAGAACAAAGGGAATGAGACTCACCTCCAAACACTAACTATCCTCCCGGACAGTAAAACAGACACATTTATTACTGATTATTACTTCCTGTAAGACTCTGTGAGGAACATTCATCTTCCCACACTCTGACAGAATATAAAACAACTGTTGGACGGATTGTGATGAAGTTTGGTTCAGATTTGGTTCATGTAGTTAGTTCAAGACACGATGCCTCTACCGATTACTTCAAACTAAATGCATGTCATCCTCAGCTGTACTTTCAAAGTAAAGCTAGTATAGAATGCTAACAGCGAGCTAACATGAACAAGGTTTACAGGTAACATAATGTCAACAATAAAACAATCATAAGGAGGTATTTTATGACAGTTACATACAAAATGTGACATGCTAACGTTATCGCGTAAATGTGTGAAACAAGCTAACGTTGTGCGTTACAAGCTACACTGCTAGTTTCCCACAGTAACAAGCTAACAGCATCCGTCTCACCAGCCGAAGCAGAAGAGCGCGAAGTAGAGTCCCAGTACTGTCGCCACCACGTGTCTGATGAAGGGACTGGTTTTACTGGGATGGAGGAAGAGACGAAACCAGAAGGCCGACAGCAAAGCACAGAGCTGACACACCACAAAGTTTACCTGCAGACAGACACACACACCTGGAGGTTAACTACTGCAGGTTAGATCATGTGATCCAGAGGTCTAGCAGTAGTATTAGCAGTAGTATTAGCGGTAGTATTAGCGGTACTGTTAGCAGTGGTGTTAGCAGTAGTGTTAGCTGTACTGTTAGCAGTAGTGTTAGCAGTAGTGTTAGCGGTACTGTTAGCGGTAGTGTTAGCAGTGTTAGCAGTAGTCTTAGTGGTACTGTTAGCAGTGTTAGCAGTAGTGTTAGCGGTACTGTTAGCGGTACTGTTAGCAGCAGTGTTAGCAGTAGTGTTAGCGGTAGTGTTAGCAGTGTGCCTCAGCTGTGGTTCAGTCTCTTTTCAGTGGAAACTGTCTCTGCTGATAAAATTAGACTTTCAGGAGATATTTATAGTTCTGCTGTCCAACAGACAGATTACCTCACAAAAGAAGCTTTGCTGGAGAAATATCTACTAGCACAAAGACCTGAGGGTTCTGTCTGAGCTGCTACAGGCTGATCCATCTGACTACAGAAGACATTTATATATTTTTTTTTATTATTTATATTAAGCTTTTATCCAGCATCAGTGTGAAGGTAGAATAACACAAATCAAAACGTCATTTACTCAGGTACTGTGAGTAAGTACAGATTTGAGGTACTGTTTCTATTTTCTGCTACTTTAAATTTCTACTCCACTTCATCTCAGTACTTCTTACTGCACTACATTTACCTGATCACTTTAGTTACTTTTCAGTTTCAGACTATTAATACAAAATATAATCAACTAGTAAATAATGATGCAGTATTATTGATTGCCCAGCAGAATGTAGTCATAGTCCAGCGAGCTGCAGCCGGAGGGGGGTCAGAGGTCGCGGAGCTGAAGGCAGTGAAGGATCAGAGAAGACCACCTCCAACATGATGAAGACTCACCCACTCAGTGAACAACAAGAGAGAGATGCATGATGGGAGGAGTGTGTCTGGGGTCACTCAGTCTCCACCCTCTTCTAATGTCTCGACTGAGATTAGTTGATTTAGTAATCTGTGATAAAAGTATTGTTCATTTCAGTTCAGTGTTATTTCTATAGCTCTATATCATAATGTTAATATAGAGCCAGTCTAGACCAACTCTACATGTTCAGTTAAAATGTCTCATGGTTTAAATCAGTGATCGTCTCTCTGATCACACTAAAAGTTTTAACACTTTGAGCCAATGGACATGTTTTCTTTTTTATTCGTTTCATCCCTTTTTTGTTGCAACTAACTCCCACTGCTGCATATTATGTGTGTATATACTGTACATAACACACTCACACACAGGAAGTTAAACTGAGGTTTCTGATGAATCACATTTATCCTGATCTTCTCCTTTGACCAGCTTCTCCTGTCAGGCTCTCTGCTTGGTTCAGACTCTGTGCTGGACTCAGAACCAGAACCAGGACAGAGTCTCAGACCTGAACGGGATCTGAGGATGTTCCTGAACCTCAGCAAAGCAGCAGATAACATGTTTGTTATGTGGTGATCTGGATAAAATGAGTATTAAAGGATGATTCTGCCAGCAGCTGCGTACGGTGAGCGTCACAGTCCAATGAACTAATCGATTAGTTGAGTTATTTTGATAAATAATTTACCATTAAAGTCAGTTTCAGCTGAAAATATCAAACCTGTTCCAGCTTCTGTGACAATAAAATGAATCTGTTGGTCGGAACAAAACGAGACATTTGAAGACGTGGTCACGCTGGACTTCAGGAAACTGTAAAACGTGCCATTTTACTATTTTCTGACATCAAACTACAGATTAAAGTCACAAAGAGCAGCGTGTTGGGGCTGTGTGTCGTGTTCCACGCTGACGGCAGCTGGATCAGCGACACCACACAGTGTTTGCATTGTTGGCTTCAGCAGCGTAACATCTGATCCGGCTGCAGAGGGAAACAGACGCCGCTTGTTGATGTTGTTCATTAATAATGAACGTTGTGTAAACTGAGCGATTACAGTCGGACGCTCGGCTCTGCTGAGGAGGGACGTCGTCCTCGCCTGCTCCCCGAAGCATCCGACGCCTTCGTTAAGTAACAGACGAGACGCTCGGAGTTAATTAGAAACTCGGCTGTGACTAATGATCTGAGGCCGGGATGATGGAGGAGACAACCGCGCACATTTGCTCCAAAATGCACCCAAACTGCAGGTCTGGGGTCACGATCATATTCTTGTTAAGACTTTTTGAAAAACAAGCTGGACTTTGGATCCGTGTTTGTTGACAAAGCTAACAGTTAGCTTAGCCTCGTGCTAACGTCAGAGTTCAGTTTTATCATCACTGAATGAAACACTAACTAATTGTTACTGAATGTTTCCAGCCACCGGCTGCAGGTGGAACTGTTGGCTAACTGAACAAAGCTAACGTTAGCATGCTAACACCTGAGCCGTTCAGAGTAACAGCTTGTCTGGAGGACGGCCGACGTCTCTGACCTGAAACCTGATCAACGCGGTTTAATAATGACGTCAGTCTGGAAGCGTTTCAATCTCGTCTCACTAAAATAACACAGCATGAGTGAATAGCGTCAGTTAGCTTAGCATAACCAGATGTTTCCCTCTCATTATAAATGGCATGAATGCTGCTAACTCCATGTCTGCTGACAGAAGGGAAACCAAGATGTATCTTTTTAACCTCTAACACTGTCTGGAAGTTATGCTAGCTTGAGATGCTACAGAGACTTCCGGTTTACATAGTTGGCTGCTCCTGATTGGACGGCACTACAGATGTTTCCTAGCAACAGACTGACACGTCACTAAAGTCTGTACTAGCTGACATTAACCTGATTTGGTGAATCGCTGGTGAGAGACGAGTTAGTGAGAACAGAGTCCAGGTGACTCTCCACAGATCATGAGACCAGTCTGAGCACCGTGTTTCCCAGTAAAACCATTAACTGATATCAGGTTTCTTTGTCTCTGCAGGATTCGGAGAATTTAGATCCTAAATTCATGAGGAGAACCAGCAGCAGAGGAGCAGAGGATCACCTGATCCAGGAGGATCCTTCATCCGGACCATCAGGGTCCGGCTCGGTGACCAGAGGCCTGGCTGAGAGCCAATCAGACCGCAGACAGTCTACCTGTTACACTGCTGACAGACACAGCTGATAAACCACCTGCTGCTGTGTGATGGAGGGAGCTTTAGCTTATTCATCCTTTTTTGTTTTATTTCATGTCCTATTTTATATACAGTCAGCTAGTTTAGGCCAGTGGTTCCCAACATAGGGGACGGGCCCTTGCAAAGGGCCACCAGATAAATCTGAGGGGTCGTGAGATGAAACTAAGTTCTGACACACAAATCTGTTTTCAGTCTTTGGACTTTTTTCTGTTTGATTTACGGTGAAATTTTGATCACTTGAAGAGTTATTGAAATGAAACCATGTGACATGTTTAGAAGATGAATGTGTCTGTGGTGGACCTGAAACAGCTCGGAGACATCTGGACTGTCTGGAAACCACCAACCTAATGTCTAATAATGCACTTTATTTTATAATCTTATCAAATGATTTAATGTAAAATCTCAGTGTGAAAGGTTCAGTGGCTCCAGCTGTCAGGTAACATCAATGTTCCATTTCAGTAATATTATGGATATCTTCCAGGCTGTATGATTCTATGGTATTACATTATTGTATGTATTGATAGTTTCATCTTATAATGAGACAAATGTGTGACAGCAACACTGGAACGGTGATGCTGTGTGATCGGGGCCTGTGTGGATCCAGATGTGCATCCCAACATCCCCTCTCGCCTTGTGTCTCAGCAGAAACGCTGATCAGGATGCAAACAGTGGATTCACATCCCAAAGCTGCTGCACGTCGTGTCTACACAAACAGCAGAGCTCCTCCAAAGCCCGGCAGACCCCCGACCCCCCAGCTGCCGTCCGTCGCCGACCGCACACATCAACCCGTTCAGCGTTTATCGTTAGAAATGTGGATTTGCAGCAGCGACCACCGGACTGGCTGCTAGGCCTCCATCCAGCCGCCGTGGTCTGATCCGCCCGCTGCTGGCAGTCGGCGGCTCGTGCTGCTCCTGCTGGCCGAGCGTGGCGCATGTAACGCGGTGTATCTGAGAGCCAGCCCCGGAGCTCCGAGGCCCGGGTGATGTGGACCTTACCTGGTCCAGCGGCAGGTTGGTGATCTCGCTGACCGGCTGCAGGAGGCTGGAGCCGGTGCAGGCCGTGGATCGGCTGTCTTCAGCGGCCATGGCTCCGTGTCTGCGGCCGGGTCTGCTGCTTCTGTGTCCGGCTGCAGCAGCTCAGAGGCGGCGGCGGAGGCTCCGTGATCCGCCGACAGTCTGTCTGTGCGTCCTGCTGCTGATGCTCCTTCCTCCTCTTCCTGTTCCTCCTCCTCCTCCTCAGCCAGCCTGTCTGTCTCCCCCTCCTCCCTCTCTTTCCCCTCACTTCCATCTCTGGTGGCCCTTCCTCCCCCTTTATTCTGTTATTCTTCTTCCATCTTTATTCTTTTCTTCTTCCTCCCCTGTATTGTATTCTCCCCCCATCCCTTTATCCTCCCCTTCCTTCTCTTCTTCTCTTCCTCCACTTTCTCTCCTTCTATCACAGTTTCTCCTCCTCTTCCTCCCGGTGGCCCCCTCAGCAGCCATGTTAGGGCCCCCCACCCCTGTAGGAGCCACACCTCCCCCTTTTATTCTGTTCTTCCTTTAAATGGAGAAACACTTCTTTTTCCTACAAACTGTTTCAAACGCTTTTATTTTGATGTAGCGCCACATCACACAACCTTCTTCTTTAATATTTCATCAGACAACAAACATGCCTGTTCTCCATGAAACTTAGTTTTGTGTATTTATCTGCTGCAACACAAACCAGAAGGAGCCACAGAGCCCAGGTGCATGCTGGTCCTTCAGCTGCGGCTTCAGAACTGCAAAGAAAAACAAAGGTAACACTTTGACTTTGTTTCCTGAATGAAGTTTGTGATTTGGAACCTTTTATAAGGAAAATAGAGTTTAACTACACTTCTGATTAATTCATTCAATGAACTCAGAGTTTCACCCAGAGCTCGACCTCCGCTGTCTGCAGGCAACAATCCCACATATCTTTCCAATAATGACGCCCACCCAGCCTGGTTCTGGTTCTGGTTCTGGTTCTGCTCGAGGGTTCTGCCTGTTAAAGGCAGTGTTTCCTTGCCACTGTCTCCTAGTGCTGCTCCTGGTGGAAATGTTGGGTCTATACATATAGAGTTGGTCTAGACTTGTTCTATATTAACAAGTGCTATGAGATAACTCTGTTA
>JAVQJF010054041.1:0-10715 GCA_036023855.1 Gadopsis marmoratus | reverse complement strand
AACTACTTTATATACAGAGCAGTTTAAGGTTCAGGCCCATCCAAAGATGATTAAATTGTTTACAAGAGCACAATCCTGTTTAAAATAGCACAAATTCATCATAGATCTAGCCTCTTAATGTTGCTCTTAATTTGCACCAGATTGATGCATTCAACTTTAAGATAGAAAAACTATTCTTTCTGGGGGAAAGATTGGCCCCCAAGAGGGTCCGAGGTTCATTAGACTTTATGCCACCCCTGTAGAAGTCAGTGCCCCACTTGGGACACGCCACTGCCCCAGCGGCCCCGGAGCTGGAACCGATCAGCTGATTGCTGTCATGAATGAATTAAGGTGCCCGGTTAAACGAGCGGTCGGGAGAGAAAGGAGAGAATTTTTTGGAGAAAGAGAAGACAAATCGTACAGAACGAAAGAAGAAAAACAGACGATCGTTGAATGTAAGAGTGTGTTTTCTTGCTGACAGACGTGCTGTAAATGGTCAGTGGCTGAAATACACCGTTCTTGAAGTTGAAAGTATCATTTTGTGTGATTCTTGGATGCACTCACACCAGCGGAAACACCTACGCAAGGTCCCCCACACAACATCCCAACATAGACACACGTGAAGAGAACAAAGCTCAAACACACACAGTCACGTTCCACATTGAAACGTATCCTCTGCTTCTTGCACGAAGTAAGTTTGCACAGCTGTCACACTGTGCGACCCGTGATTGTTCCGAACAAAATGAAGCCACACTTTTGAGCCCTTGCTGCTGCCGCGGTCCATGATGACACCAATGATTCTACCCAGAGACTCTGGGCTTACAAAAAAAATAAAAAATACAAGCGCAAACTCCCCTGCTCTCTACGCTGCACAGCTTTGTGGACCAACATGGTCGCAGTAAAAATGTATCGCTTTGTGCAGCGTCCTGCAAGTGATATTTGTTTAGGAACCGAAAAGCAGAATCGAAATAAAAATTTCTTAGCGATTCTGATGGAATCTGAGTTTTGGAACCTGTTCTAATTTGGAACCGGTTCTCGATGCCCAACCCTAGTTGTAGCTCCATTCTAAATTCCATTTTGGCTTTGCAATATTTAATATACACTTGAAACATTAGAAATGACTCTTTAATTGTTGTTCTTATTTGTTCTTGCTTTTACAAGAAGTACATTTTGTCTGTGATGAACTGTAGTAGTAGTATTTGAGATTACATGCAGCCTTGTTTGTAATTTGATAAAAAAAAATTTGATGAAAACAACAAATTTAATTAATTACATTCCACATATACACAGTTTCTAAAAGTACCTCCCCGCTACCTCCGAGGTCCAGTACGTCATATAAATATGGTGTTAATAAGTTGGCTCCACAAAGGATATAAGATCACAGAGAATCTGTAATCCATGGCTCCCTCTTGGGCCACTAAGTGGGTCTAACTGTGCTTGAATTTGGTCCATTAAAGGACCTTCCAGAGTGTATTGGATGTTAGGTACAGTAATCCTGTCTGGCCAGTCTACCAGTAATCCCAGGTCTTCTGTCCCAGCACCATGACCAGCAGGACCAGCAGCAGCAGCAGCCGCAGGTCTGGCCCCAAAGATGTCCCGCATGGCAGTTGATGGTCGACTTTGTTGTTCAAGGCAGCCTCTAACAAAAATCTGTAGTGGGCTCATTTGTCTCTCCATTCTTAAACCGTGGTTATTCCATTGTCTAACAAAGTCAGTCAAATCTCTGTTGATCCATGGCAGATAGATATAATGGAGAGCCCAGAGGTGCAATTCTCTGTCAATATCAATGATGCCCTGGCTCTCTAGATAGTGGAATAAGTCATAATAGACATTTGTCAAACCACCCCAAAATATGGGGTTAGATTTATTTCAAAATCGCGCGCGTGATAAAACATGAGCAAATTATTGTACTTTGCGCGAGCAGATATTAACATCTGCGCACAAAATATATGTCCTCGCACACACATTCAACACCCGAGAGCTGATTTTGCAGCTGCGAGCAAGCAACAAAGCACAGCGAGCAGCAGAGAGCTGCGCGTGCGTGTGTAGACCCAATCAATGTTACCACCCATTAAACTGTGGTGTAACCGCCTTCCATTGCGAGTTCCATTCTAGCTGCCTCTACAGCCATGAACATAGAAGGCATAGGCGGGGGGCGGAGCCTAGGGCTGCCGTTCTAGCTTCTGTAAGGTCCAAAGACAGAAGCACCTGGATAAGCCTACTCATGCAGGCGAAGAAAGAGGCACTCGAATGCAGGGAGAGCCGTAACATACAGAGATAAACGCTAACATAGAAGAGAAGACGACGTTTCAGCCCCTCTTAAGTGATTAGCAGCCTACGAGGTATGTTCAAGTAATCTTCTGGGTTGTTGGCCACAAGCAAGGAAGGCAACAGCTAGCATACAGTACAGGCTAGGGTTGGTATGTCTGTCATGTTAGTGTTTAAGATGATTGCTGTTAGCCGATCATGTTACCACAGCCAGTTATAAGGGTGAACCTATGACTTTCACCTTATTGTGTTTCATGTACTTTATTGTGTTGATGTTGTGGTGTGCCAGGAGGCAGGCCCGGCTCCGCGTCCGTTGCCTGGCAACACCCAAGAGCTCGTTTGGGACAAGTGGTGTCAGGTGTGTACTTCCCGGTGTCTGCATCGCATTGGCCACTGGGAAATGACACACCTGGCACCACTGAGGGATAATGACGGAGAGGGAACGAACCACCTGACAACCGGCCTTAAAAGACAGAGGAAAGAAGACCTCGGGGCAGAGTAGAGGCGGAAGGATCGGCGAGTAATACAGAGAGAAGTGAAGTGAATAAAAGTGACCTATTGGAAAGAGTGGCAAATTGTATGCTTTGTGGACATCGAGTCCGTACACCCCACCTTGGCAGCTCACAATGTACTGTACTTAATTGCCTTTTATGTACTTTTATTTGCTTTCTCTCAACCCAGTTTTCACGGGTTGGTCTGACATGGAATAAAACCCCATTTTCTAATCATGAACTCGTCATGCCTAGTTTCTATCACCAGAGGGAGCTACACAACCTGAAATCTTGGCAGACAAAATACAAGAAGCTCAGGAAGGAGCTGGTCGAGAAAGAACAGACCTGGAAAACCAGAGTGAAACAGGTGGATGAAGAACTGCAGGAGCGCTCTCTGAAAATGAAGAAGCGCATAGGTTTCTGGTCTCGAAAGAAGTGCCCACTTTGCATCGCCGTTCCACCCCTCCTTCACCCCCTCCACCCTTCCTTCCTTCCTTCCTTCCTCACCCCCACCTGTCCTCCACCACTCCTTCACCACCCACTTCCCAATAGTGCTTTTTGAAGTTATGATTTACACAACACTGATCACCCGTGGAGGGATTCCTGTAGTAAAAGTGTAAACACTGAAAGTTGAACGTGAGAGATCTTTTTTGACACTGGGTTTTTTGTAATTTTACACATTTAGGCCTACTTTACTGGCACTTTCTGAAATGCACCATATCATGATAAATCTTGTAAGATTATCAGTTTAGTCAGACAACTCACATTTTAATTGTTTATTAGAGCAGCAGAACATAGAGGGAATCAGAACAGATAACAAGGAGCTGAAACTCAGTATGACGCTCCGTAAAGCCGAAGAGAGCTGCAGGTTCAGCTGATAATTCTCTGTAGGTTTGCTTTAAGCAACAGTGCAGTAATCTATCATAGGATATTGTCAGTAGAATCCATCCCTCAACACCATCATTGACTGGACCTACAGAAGGTATGCGACAAGTTAAATCAACTTACTGTCACACCCACATTTTCACAAAACAAAGTCTGGGCAGTGAAGCAGTGAAGACAGAAAACGTGCTCACTTCTACCTTGTAAACAACCAGGAGACAACCTGTAATCACGAAGACCCAACAAAAACAACCAGGCATCCTGTAACTACAGCGACATGTCGAACAGCAGGTACTCACGGTTAGTTTCATGGTTTAGTGTTTTTCGTTGGGTCGTCGAGTAAAAATATTTGATAAATGATACAAATAGCAAAAAATAATAAAATATACACAGTGAACAAATATAAATAGTGTAATCATGTGTGTGTGCACGCGTGCGTGCTGTAAGAAGTAAAGCGAACGATTATTTCATTGGTTGACACTGCAGCTGGCATTCTATTGGTTGGGGAATTTTGATAGGGTTAAAAATACAAGCGCACAGCAAAAATCCAAGAGCAAAAATTCCACAAGTGCACAGAAGAAATCTGCGCAAGCAACAACATATCCAAGTGCAAGCATCCATTTTGAGCAGAAGCAGAGCAAATCCAAACACAAACAGGTGCTATTTGAGTGCGAGAGTAGGGTTTTGAGAGAGGATATTACAAAATCTGAACATGAAATTAATAAAGTATGCTCTCAAAACCAAAAGAGCATGCTCTTGTTCTAGAAGGTAACCAATCTTGAACATTTAAGACTGAACATTTCACCTGATAAGCTCCACAAAGGTAACACCACCATACTAACTACTGTTGATAGATTATCCAAGTATACTCACTTCTTACCCCAGCCTAAGCATCCTTCAGCCATACAAACCACTAAAATACGTTTGAATGATTAAAATTATTTTTCCAGGGATGTATCTGTTCATGGGCCACAGTTCACTTCTCGGTTCTAGAAGGATAAGGACAATCAGTATTTCTGTTATCCTCTCCTTAGTTTACCATCCCCAGGCAAATAGCCAGACTGAGCGCTTTGATCAGGACATGGATAGAAAAATTATTTTCTCCCCTATGTCCCCCACCAAAGTTGTACTTCACATGATATTGTACAGATTTATGTCCCCACAAGCTGATCAGCTGTTTGTGGAAATTCCAAAGAAATGAATGAGTTACAAAATGTTGCCACTTAAAATGATGGTGTGACCAAGTTGTAAGGCTAACAACTGGTCAAAAGATATAACTGAATCTTCAGCTACAGCTAAAATCAAATAAAAATGCAATGAGCAAATTAAATCAGATACCTCTTGTTGAAGATGACCCCCAGTAGTTGGCCAGCAAATGCAATGGCTACAAAGAGCAGCAGTGCTTTCCACATCCAAACTGGACCCAACCGGCCACACACCAGCCATCGCAACATCCTGGGAGCAGGGATGGAGGGGGAGAGATGAGGATGGATGAATGGAGGGAGGGAGGGAGGGAAAGAGGGAGGGAGATGGGGAGATGCAGGAAGAATATAACGGGATAGCGAACAGATACAAAGATAGAAGTAAAGAAAATGGTGGGTCCAAGAAAACGGAGATGGTGGAGAGGAAGGACAATATGCAGAAGAGCCAATAGAATGTGTGGTGTGAGAGGGGGATTAAAAAAAAGGGAGGGAAATGAGCAAAACGGTGTGCAATGAGGAATGGAGGGACAAAGGGAAGGATGAATTGGAGATGATGGAGAGAAGGAGATGATGTTATGAGGGGAAAGAGGAGGACCAAACAAGATGATGTCACATGAAAACGGAGGAGATAAAGACAGAGCAGAGCGTGGGAGAGAGAAGGTTGGGGGACGTAGGGGAGTGGTAGAGAAGAAAAAAGAGGAATAGAGGCAGGGAGAGATTTGGATGAGTCATAAAACAAATATTTCTAAGGTATCATCATCACAGGGAGGAAAGCAGCCTGAAAACATCCAGAGACAACAGGACCTGCTGCATTCCTTAGATATTGTATACCAATACTGAATTTAATATTCTGATGTTCTATGCAATAACTTTGTTATGATATAGCTCTATATAAATAAAACTGAATTGAACTGAACGTCTGATCAATATATATGCCCATAGTTGTTGTTTTTCTCATTGTCATTTCTTCTAAACATCTATTTAAATGTGTTCATCATAAAAAGAGAATCAATTGAGGATGAAGACTCAGAGGATGTTACCTGGTGTGAGTGTACCCAAAACTCCCAAGATGATTTTCAAAACATCAACAGTAAATTGGGAGCTAATTTGGGGATTCAGGGTCACCCTTGGGAGTAAGGTTACTGTGATTTAGCATTATCATATATGCTAGCTTCAGACTTAACATAGACAAGAAATAGCCTGAGCACTATTACATTATCAGAAACTGATCTTCTACCTATTTAAAAATTACATGTCTTTCAAACATCAGTTGTTGTTCTTTAATTAAATCTTGTTTGGTGCCAATTTGAGGACATCTTTTCTAGAATTTGCAGCAGAAGATAAATCTATTTATATAATGTCAAACCCCAGAGAGAGGGAGAGAGTTTGCACAAGGAAATTCGATAGCAATGGCCACACTTGTACATTTGCAGACCACGAAGTAATTTTACAGTCCAAGTAAATGCAGCAGTATCTGGTGTGTCACACTCCTGACTTGTTACACAATAAGAACCTTTAACAGTTATACACATATGGCTGAAAAGACAAACCTCATATCATTCAACTACCTTATTGCTCATAACCTATTTGACTTTCTATAGGAATCCGTAGTATAGGCTAGTGTAGTACTAAAACAATGTCAATAATGAAGTTAATTTATGAGATTTTGAAGTTTTCTAGTCTGTAAATATGCTTCACAGACCTTTTTGGCAAGAAATTAGAGAACTGAACCTGAACTAAAGTCCCCAGCTCATCTCCACCATAGAAATCTAAAACTGTCAAATGCTTTGTACAGCAATAGTAAGTATGTTATCCATTTTATTCGTTCATATCTTAAGTTTTTTTTTGTTCTACTGTTCTTTTCTACATATTTAATTCAGGGACCTTTCCCCAAGAAATCATAGCTGCAACTTACAATGTATCTAGTAAACTTACCTGCTGGTTCATACTTCCTAATAATACTGATTAAAGCTTCTCTATATGAGATGATGATGATTTCAGTTTGTGCTGCTGGGAGGTGAATACTGTTTGTTTTTGTTTGTCAGGCAAAATAAGCAAATCAAAGACATCATTAGAGTCTGTTAACTAGTGATGATAATTTGTTTTCTTTTCATATTTCATACTAAATAATTAATTAAAAAAAATATTATTATTTCAGTAAATTATTGTATAACACAATAGTTAATGATAATTAATAATTAGTTGTAGTCTCAAACAATAGTAATATAATCTGTAATAGGACTATAATAAATTAATGTGACAGAATACGTTTTCACATATATTGCTTAAACAACTAGTTGATGAATCGATTGATTGATCAACAAAAAACCTATAGACATGCCTAAGCACAACCATTCTCTGGTGTAAGATGGGGATTTGCTGCTTTAAATCAATTCAATTATTTTTTATTTATTTATATAGTGCCAAATCATAGCTGAAGTGATCTCAGGGCACTGTTTAGAGCCATAAATTCCCACCATGAGCAAGCAATAGTGTGCAGTGGTTTACATCACTGCACACTATGGCAAGCCCTTTCAACATTTAATCAGTAGGGCCGACTAACTAGTCAGCCCTACTGATTAAATGTAGGTAGTTGAATTAGTTTACACTAGTGGAAATTGCATGTCAAAATGTTAATTTAAGATATCTGTAAAGCAATTTTGACATGTTACAAATTTCAATTTCTATTTATTTATTTATTAAGCAAATATACTTTCACATGTAAAAATTACATTTCCACTAGTCAAAACTGATTTACACTAGTAAGAATAACAACTACGGATGAATATGTACAATTTCATTTTAACATGTTATTATATAACATATAATATATATTGTGACTAGTGGAAATGTAATTTCCCATTGCATTTCTGATATATTCGACAGATCAACAAACCATATCACCACATGGGCGTCATGTCATAAAGTAATACAAAGCCATTGGTCAAATTACATAGGCTATGTCTAACTCATGAATATTCAACAATTGCTAATGCTTTGTGCTCTATTTTCCATTGCCAAGTTTGGCAACACATCTAATGCTCCACAGTCTAGTCCAGTAAATCGCGGTAAAGCACCTATAAACTGGTTTACTAACCGCCATCTCAACTCAAAGAAGAATAAGAAGAACATGGCGTAGCAAGTGATTATTGAAATCCAATGGAAATGTTTTGCCATTGAACGCACATATGAACAAGGTGTTTGCGGTGAAAGGGAACTAAGCCCAATAGACGCTTCGATTGTCAACATAATGAGAATTGTTCACCAACTTTCTACAGAGACAGCAAATTAATTAAGAAGCACCCGCCCTACTCTGCCTCTAATTGTCCAGTACTCATTGAGTACTGTAGTACAGAGTAGGACAGGTCATTAGTCCAAATTACCATATTAATTTCGGATATGTAGCCCAAATTACCATATTCATTTCAGGTTTGTACCTACGATACTGAAGATATCTACAATGACTTTCTTGAAATGTGAAATTCTGTTGGGAATTCTAACACGTCAAAACTGAATTATAGATATTTGTAATTGAGTTTGAATAGAAGTCAATGGTAAACGTTGACTAGTTGTAATTGTAGATAATGAACATTTTGACTAGTGAGAAATTAATTGTAGATATCTTTAATTAGAGTTGTTAATGGTCAAAATTACATTATGGATATGTTGGCTTGGAATTCTAACTAGTCGAAAAGCAATTGTTGATATAAATGTATATAACTGATA
The DNA here is from genome assembly GCA_036023855.1 of Gadopsis marmoratus. NCBI lineage: Eukaryota > Metazoa > Chordata > Actinopteri > Centrarchiformes > Percichthyidae > Gadopsis > Gadopsis marmoratus. The sequence goes on along the minus strand of JAVQJF010054041.1, from coordinate 2,167 downwards.
TTACCACTACTGATTAAATGTTAAAAGGGCTTGCCATGTACACTGAATATCTGGGTTTTTAACTGTTGGTTGGTCAAAATTGATAATTTGAAAACATCTCTTTAGGCTCTTGGAACCTGTCGTTTTTCACTATATTCTGACTATTTTTAGTCTTAATTATTTGATTGTTATTTCACGTACAATAATTTCACGTGATAGGCACAGAGGAATCAGCAGTGGCCACCACCCAGCAGTCACAAAGAAGCCCATAGTTTATAAGACAGCTTTCATTTCCACACGCACACATCGTAAAAGACAGGAATGGATCTCACAGATGGACTGGGTGTGTTGAAAGGCCTTTGCCCGTGTAGGACCCCCTCCAGCCCTCAACCCACATCTTCTCCTCGTCCTCTGTAGGATCACAGCCCAGCGCCACCTTTTATTCACCACAATACTGCATCCCAATCGATGTAATAGACTCCTCTGGTTTAAGTCTGAACTTTCTTCCCTTCCTCTTCCTACCACTCTGATGGCTCCTGCTAGCTAGCTAACGTTACCTGGCTCTCCGTCTGAAAAGCATAGTGTCCCCGGGCCGGTATCGGTGACGGTGTTATTGTGCAGCTGCAGAGAGCTCGGAGCATCTCGAAGGCTTCAGCTGCCGTTGATACAGATACGCCGATACAGCTCAGGCCATGGTCCCGGCGCAGCCCCGACACGAAGCCTGGATCAGCCTTTGGGATGCTGAAACTCCTTTACTCCCGAACGAGTCTTCAACGAAATTCTCTTTCTGTGCACCGACAGCGCTAACGCTTATTCTGCTGGCAGCAAAGACACACACAGAGAGAGAGAGAGAGAGAGAGAGAGAGAGAGAGAGAGAGAGAGAGAGAGAGAGAGAGAGAAGCCTAGTAGGCCCACTACCGGACGCTTGCAAAATAAAAGCGTTTTACGGACATGCAGCAGAACAAACCAACAATCCAACAAAGGGACACCTTCAAGGCAGTACACATAATCAGCACTTTCAGTCAGAGCATTAGATAAATGGAACTGATATTCCCACCCACATCAGACAATGCACTAGCTTCAGCATTCTTTTTAAAATAAACTTGTCTCAAGACAAACCAATCATGTTATCACAGATTTAAAGCTTTGTATGGAACCAACATTTTCCAACATGGAGACTAAGTAATGTTTATTATGATGTACTGTTTGTACATTGTGTATTGATTTGTACTGTACTGTTTTTTTATTTATTTATCCTGCCCAATGACCGCAGATGTATAGCCAACTCTGGCTCAACAGTTGGGTTCTGCATGCCCCCTGTAAAATAAACTATACCCATGTGAGCAATTATGACTAGCCATTAGCCAAACAAAACAATCACAAAGTTGCACGTTTTTATTTATTAATTTCAATGCTTATTTTCTGTGAATTGTATCACCTTACAGATAGATACTCACGGTATATGTTGTTTTTAAGGCCTCTACACTGCCAGGTATTTAATTCTGGTGGAGAATGCTCCCTACTGAAACTGAGCTTAAGTTGAAAAGAGGAAACTCCATGGAAGAGTTGGTTTTCGAGTGACAAAGTTCATGCTTTTATTTTGAAAGAAAACTGTGGATGTCTTGGTGTGGTTTGTTTATAAACAAAGTAGCCTTCTGTGATATGGAGGTGTAGACTGAGAAACTATTGTTGATACTACATTTATTTGACAAATAAATCTATTTTACAAATTATAAATGTTAATGAACAATTAACCTTAATAAAAACATAAAATAAGCTCATTAAATACAACACATTGTTAAAACAATTCATTTCCAAAATGTCCCACATCATTTGCATATAACCCCTGTCACTGGGTTTACTTGTAGCATTCCAACAATTCCTTATTCTCTCCTCATGTCCACAGACAGATAGATAGATACATACATAGGTAGATAATTATATATAGATCCTGTTATTGTTTAACCCTTGTATTATGTTAAGGGTCAATTTGACCCATTTCGATTTTTGTGTTGACCAAAGTACGAATTATCCTTTCTTTTTCTTCATGAAAATTTTGTGACTTTTCGTCATCTAGGGTCATGAACTGGTGTGTAAAATCTGGACACTTTGATGTGTTGTAGAATGGATGGGTAGAGTTTGTATACAAAGATGATGTTGCGGGTCATTTTGACCCGGACACTTTTAT
>JAVQJF010054035.1:0-20245 GCA_036023855.1 Gadopsis marmoratus | reverse complement strand
CCCCTCCGTCCCTAGTAAGGGAAATCCCCCTCCAATTGGGGCGGGATTAGCAAGGACGATTGGGAACAATTTCGGTGTGGTAATCGTCCCAAAATGAAGGTTCCCTTATCATTCCATAGATCATATTTAAAGCACATTTAAAGCATTTTTTGGTCATTTTCTGTTCAGGGGGACCTTCAGTAGACCCCACCCGGCCAGGGGGGGGGCCTTCCCCGGGATCCATGCCCGTCCAGCCAATTAACTCCAGTTTGAGCCTTTGCACTACAGCTGCAAAGTTGCAACCTTTTCCAGTTAGATGTTGGGTTTATGGAGAACAACTCGACTCTGGGGCTGCTGGGTGCACGTCGGTGCTCAATTTCTGCATTTTAGTTACCCTTCCCCAACAGTTAACATGATAAGTTGGTTAATTTTCTCAATTGTTCCCAATTGTCCCGTGGACAAACATAAGGGAATTTCGGTCATGGGGGGAGGGGGGTTGGCACCACCATTCTATTGGCACCCCCAAAGTTAAAACTGAAAAGTTTGTTAAATGTCCCAATTGTTCCCCCCCCCCCCGTCCTTGGGAGAGGCATAAGGGAAGTTTAAACATGGTGGCCGGTGGTCACCAGAGTGCATTATGGGTCATTTTCGCCCATTGACAGGTTGCTTATCGTCCCAATTGTTCCCAATCGGGACAGCTTCACGACAGCGCCCCTAGCAGGAAAGGGTACGCCAACACAGATTCTGCCCCATCTGCTCAAAGCTTCCCCAATGGCCCCGTTGGGAGCTTGCTAATTGTCCGGCACGTGGACACCGTGTCCACTTTCGGACACGGCCAGCACTTCTCCCATGTTAAATGTGGGACAAAAACCCCACTTTCCCTTACGTTGATCGTGCTGTGGGATATAAAATGATTGTTTTGCAATAGCAGTAGCCAAAAACAAATAAAAAACATTATTTGCATTTTTGCTCATTTAATCTACCACAAAGGTTTCTATACTGCAGTGGACTATTAATCTACAATAGCACTGATAAACATATAGAGGCCATGTAGACTACTGAACGCTCATTCATCTGAACAAGGCAAAAGGCCAGACGGCGGCACACAACAGTAACATATCCCCAGCCTCAGAAGTAAATTTGCTTCTCCGACTATTCCACTTCTTCGTAAATCATAACTGTCAACAACAGGCCTTTCAGCTCCACTGATTTGTATCATCAAACAGGCTAAGTGGCTGAGCACATTCACCTATCAGGACAAAATCCGAGGAGGGTGTATCAACAGCAAAAACCTCGCAGGGAAGTAGTACTGAATAAAAGGACTCAAGAATTCTCCCCAAGCTATGTGTTCCCCTCCCCTTTCAAAATAAATCTGAAATAATCGTCTTGCATCAATTAGCAGCCAAAGGAAGATGTCAAAAAAGCAATTAATATGTTCACGTGATCACAAATACAATTTACAGTAGATTAATGAGGTCATGAGCTCACAGTTGGATCTACATGATTTAATTAATGTTGTAAATGTAAAACATTTATTCATGATTCAGCTCAGAATAAAGAAGTGTGAGCAAGAATTCCCATAAAGCCATGGGTTCATGCCAAGTACAGCTCCTTTCTCTCTTAACATCTGGTACAGAGAACTGACCAACAGTGTAAGTGTAGACGACAATTTACTGGGAATAGACGACTCATTTCATCTGAATGGTAACAATGCAGCCAGAAAAAAAACCCAGACTTCTTTGTGAGGATATAATCAAATAGAATATTTTGAGGTTTTTCAAGGAGCAATTGGTACTTGGCTCTTTCTGCAAAAATTCAAAATCTGTTATTGATTAATTTTGTGTCGATCAACAAGTTGATTTAGCACCAATTTCGATTCCAGTCCATCTAGTTAGAGCCCATGTTGTCAACATTTAAGTCAGAACAGGAATGCAGACCATGAGGACGACATGTGGTCAGGGTGGGAAGGGCATCAAATTCTTCTAATAAAACGAACGAGAGGTCACTTTGTCCAATACCAATACTTCAGTAATGCAGTTCACAAGTCACTTTCTGATAACGTTCAAAATCATGCTGCATTACGATTACTGCAAAGCCGGCTGCAATGTCATAGGCTATAACTCTGGGTATTGTTGGGTGGAAGCTGGCAAGTCTTCAAACAGGTTCCCAAATTAGCCTTTGGTCACCTGAAAGGTTACTGATGAATCAAAGTCACAGGACCTCCATTAGGTCTCTGTAAAAATGTTTCTACAAAGTCACCATAACAGAAGGAGATATTGCTCCATTCAAAGCCTGGAGTGACCATCAGAACATGTTCTGGCCCAGGACTATGTGCACAAGCTCTGCGCTTCCTAAAAAAAGATTGCTGCCTGAAGTTGTGTGCTCTTTGTAGATGTATAAACAAGGTGTCGGACTGATGTGGCTTAGCAATGGATGGCAAAGCATGCCAAGCAGCTGCGGTATTCTCATGAGGCTCCTGTGTACTTATAGCAAAGACAAAAAAGCAGTTAAAACAAGAGGCAGTTCATACAAGTGGTGGATACATTTTATGTACAGCTGGCACTGTCCCATAAGCTTTGCTCATTTTAACAAAGAAAATTAATGTCTGAGAGCCTTCTGCTTTGATTCTGACTCTTGCATTTGTTGAAGAAAATACTTAATAGGTTGCCCATGCAAGCTGTTGTCAGCAAGGGTTCACACTTTGTTTCACACAAATTACACGTGTAACCATGTGTTACGAGTACAGCACGTGTTTTTATCGCAATCAAAGATAGCATCAGGTGGTTTCACTAACAAGATTTCAAGTTTTGGGCTTTAATGAAAATGCAACTTCCAAGTTCGTATCTTCACACTTGAGGTGCAAGTTTGTTCTCTGTCAGACCTTTGTGCTGTATTCACAAAGAAGATCATCACCACAAGTACTCTGGGTGCTTATACACCAGCTGCTCATGTTCTTGATCAGGAGTGACAAACGTTCAGCCAGGTAAAACAAAACCTCCGCTTTCATTAAAACCAGACAATTAAAAAGACCATTAAGGCGGCAGCCTGGACTGGAAAAGCTTCAGCGTCTACCTCCACTCAGTGTGACCATAGAAGGGCTTACAGAAGGTTGATTATACAGATGTAAACTTTACACACTCTTGGACTAAGAGACCCTTTTCACGGCAGACAATTTCACTTGTGAAAGCCGGAAAAGCACAGGTGTAAGTAATAACATTAACAATGGCTCTGTTCCATCAAGTGTCCCAATAAGCCACGTCAGTGAGTCAGCATGCAAAATACCAGAAACCTGGAACTAGCTCTTTAATTATCGATTCCAACTTTGCTTTTCCTGCTTTGATAAGTCAAAACGTCTGCCTTGAAAAGGGTCTATTAATGGTTACCTAAATTTCCTGCAAGTTTATGTTCTAAAGGTGTTTGATTAATTGCTTGTACCGTCTCCTTTACTGGCAGATTTTGTTGCACCAATTTCTACCATGATATAGTGGACATGCTATATAAACTTGTCACGGATTGCATCGCGGGTTGGTTGTGCGTGTTCACTGATCTGCTGTTAAATAGCACCATGATAAAATTCAAACACTGAGAAAATTGAAATTGACAGTTTATTACTCAAATTGATCCCATCGCATTTTAAAGAGCTTTTTGGGTTTATGTTGCTCAAACTTTGTACACTATCATTCCACATTCAGTTTTTATTAACATGACATTTACATAGTGTAGATATTAGTATGTCTATAGACATAGTTTTTCCCAGAGGCACCCGGATAAATTAAAAGTACTGGACAAGGAGCGAAAAACTGCAGTGATGATTATTAATCCCCAACAATACTGCCACGAAAAAATAGCTTTTTCACTGTCAAAGACTGCTCAGATTTTGTTATAATTACTGAAAAAAAATTGTATCCGACATTTCCCAAAATAGACTTAACATCAACAAGACGAGCCAGTTCTGGCTAGTAATTAAGTGGCTATCAAGAGAAAATGCAGGGGGGACAAAAACACTTGACTCAGAAACAAATGGAAGTTTCAAGATCCCAAAAAATAGCAAAAATAGACCAATTTTTCTACTATTTCGGTGTGTTATCGCATCTTAAGTAGTGAGAATAGCCAAAATATTCAGCATTTTGCATCTTTAAGTAAATGTCAGAGGCACCAATATTGGTTAATATCATGATAAGTACGTAGAAAGAATTATGTTCTTACATTTGGGAGTTGGGTAAAGGTTAATCTATTCCCTGATGTTATGATGACATTTTGAAACTATGCTGGTATTGGAACATCTCATTGTGCATTTGCAAATTTCCCCCCTGCTCCGCATGTGATATAAACTCTACCAATACTTTGGCAGATGGAGCTGGAACACAATGTGACATATAAGAAGGCAAAACACAAAATGCAAAGGGTTATTAATGCAAAAGGAGGGCAATCATTTTTGTTTTCTGCTCCTAACAACATTTAAGTTTCAGTCAGTATTTTCAGAGTTCACTTCTGCTGTGCTGCACACACGAGCTCAGATTAAACATGCACGCTGAAGAGCACTAGCTCACCGTAATCATGTCATGACTATTCATAACATCAGTGACAAGGAAAAAAATTCCTCCTCAGACCCCCTCTGTCATTCCTCTAAGCCTCAGGGAATTCACTGAAGGTTAATTTATTTAAATCTCCCATCCACTCATCTCTATTCCATTAAACTCACTAAGAATCTTTGGTTTGCAGTCTAATCCGCTTTCTACTGTCAAAGGCCCGTGCCCTTCCGCAATGTTGTGACTGAACGAGTGTGTGTGTGTGTGTGTGTGTGTGTGTGTGTGGTTTAACAAGACAACACAGCAGTTGATAAGGTCATGTTAGCTTACACATGCATGGGCCATGTGGTCTGTTGGACTAATAAGGCTACAAAGCACTCATGGTAGGAGGCAATAAAGTCAAAATGTAGGTTCGTCCCAGGAGAACTGTTCTTTTTCATACTGTCCTCAAGGCCCCAGACGGTCTAGGTTCTCACCATCTGGCCTCTCCTTTGAAAGGCAGGATGCTCTAATGGGTGCAGTGTATGGTCAGATCAAGATATCAGCAATTAGCCCGTGGTACAAAGGATATCTCGACTATGTGGTTGATCGCTGTATCATTATTGCAGCATGGCATGCGTTAGGATTGGCTAATGGTTGTACTAATGACTTTAGGAACGCTCACCCTTCCCTTAAATAGTTAGTGAAGCTATTTGCACTCTGTTAGAAAACATCCAGCCTACGTCGCTGTGTTTCTGTGTTCCAGAGAAATGGCTAATGAGAGCCTTGCTGGCTCCAACGTACTTCAACAATGGCATGCTGGGAGAGCTGTGTGTGTGTGTGTGTGTGTGTGTGTGTGTGTGTGTGTGTGTGTGTGTGTGTGTGTACACAAATGTGACCGGCAGTGAATGGTCATCTCTAAAACACACTTGTTATACCGTATATCCATTCTTTGCACATCGGGCGACTCCCTTCTAAACTTCAGTACCTGAGACTTGAACAGAGTAGCTCAAACTGCCGCAGTGTAAAGTTGGGTCTCTCTTTCAGGTTGCACAACCACTATTTGGCTGACCAAGTACTCATTTACAATAAGCAGCTGAACATTATGTTTGTGAATCTCGCTCTCGGTCTTGTGGCAGACACACTATTTAAAGCAAACATGGGAGCTCCTTAAGAGTAAGGTGCAAGTCATTCCTAATTAAAACAGGATTTGGTCGCGGAGGGGACTCACTGTTCTTTTAGGGCTTCAAATGTATATCACCATCTTTTGGCACCTTCTGCTTGTCCATAAACCTTCACTTCATGTTACGCCACACTTGTTCCCTCCCATCTGTCTTCTCAAAAGGAAGCATCTCTTAATTATGCCTTTCTCTACACTCCAGTGCTTCCATCTACTTTTTTTGTCTTATTTGCTGTCTGTTCTGAAATCTCAACTGCTCTATAATTTGCTTCTGACCACCTATAGTTTATCCTTGTGAGGGAATGGATGGCAACAGAGGACACATGAGATTTATGACGAGCAGCTGCCATCACTGACAAGGTTTTAAAAGCAGCAACACGTATGCTGCACTAGCCTTTTGCATTTGATTGCAAGAGGCAGTTTCACAATGTATAACTGCAGCTTTTTGAGGTGTTGCATGCTACAGGACATATTCAGTATATCTAAGACTTATTAATATTTAAAATCTTAAAAAGGACAAAAGACTGAAATGACAATTTAGGTAGAAAAGGTTAAGGGACACTGGGGATAAAAACAAAACACAAAAGAGTTCGTGAATTTTCAAAAAAGGAAATGTCTTTCTTGGGTTAAATATTTCCATCATTCATTTCTGTATTATTAACACTGTACCTTTTTGGCATAAAGCCCAAAAAGCTCCCAGAAAACAGTGAAATAAAAGTCAAACAAGGACAATGATCGGTTTTCAGACAAGAGTGTGTGAAGCTTAGTAATCACCTTGTACTATAAAGCTAGCAATATCTAGACTATCTCAACTCAAAGCACCAGGTTATTCTCCCCTTCACCCTCATTATGCATTTAAGTCATTTTCTGCCCCAATTGTCTATACTTACTGCAATAGAGTGACACATTCACCTAGCACATTTCTTTTTTCTAAATGGCTGTTTAAGGTTTTCTCACTTTCAGTGTTGGATTGAGGATTGACGATAGTCATAACCTAAGGCGATCAGGATGGAATAATTCTAAAGCTGTTGTAATTAGTCCTTATTTCAGACATTAGCTTCACCAAGAGCATTACGCCAGATAAGACAAGTTTGATGTCTGTAATAATCCATAACTACATTAAATGAGTAACAGGTAACAGTTCAAAAAAAGATAAGACATTTAAAATAAAATGGAAGACGGACCCCTGCAGCCAGAGACAGACAAAATGTGCGTCATTGGGATGAGTCAACTCATAGCCATATTCCAAAAAAATTAATTTTCCTGACTAAGTCAGTGTCACAACTGACATCTTTGCAAACCATGTTTTAGTTTGGTTTTTGAGAAGGATGCCCACACCTCGTCAGTACGCTTCAGAACATCCTAGAGGCAGTACTTGTTTTCAAGGAGAGTAGATATGAAGCCTTATTCCCTTGTGTGTCAATTAATAGTAAAAAGTGCTCCTTAGTTGTCTGTATCGTTTGCCTTGTACATGCAGCTTCCTCTCTCTGAAATGAGTGTGACTGAATCCGTATCCAAATGTACCAAACCCCCTGAGTGACAATACAAGTGAGATCTCAGCGCTCTAGATGCAACAGCCCATTTTCAAAAGACAATTCTTTGTCTTTGATGCTATTTCAGGATGTCGCTAGCATACAGGTCTGAAGAGAAGAATTACCAGATGGCTACTTGTCATTCTCTGTGAGTTGGAGCTCTGAATTCTAGTCCAGGAAGCTGATGTCCTCACGGTGAAATCTGATGTTGATCATGATCTGTACTGCGAAAAGGGACACATATGCTGTTTAGTATAAAAGTATAAAATTGCTTTAAGTAATTACAGCTCCTACTTTCTGAAGGTTTTGTGGAAACCGATCTGAATCCCTGCTTGACAGTTATGTATGCAGTATTGCATGTGTGGAAACTGCTGTGATCAAGATGAGATGCGGGATACTACTCTTTGATTTCACTTGTCACAGATCCTCATCTATAGACATCCCTGTGTTCACTTGTAGCTCAGTTATCCAAACCACGGTCTACAAAGGGCTGTTATCCCGATTTGTACGTCCCTTGTCCCTCTCTATAACAGCAGGCTTTTCACTGTGCTTCGAGTCCACTCGTAATAGCTATGAACAGGTCACACCTCATACAAACTAGTTCGTTTCAAGCTTACCCTGGTCTTCAGCAATGTTGTTTAGTGTGCTCACGTTCAGATTTTGATAATGTGGCTATACTGTCAGCTTGTACAGTTGTCTGAGAGCTTGTGTTTGTTGCCCCATTGGACCAGAGATATATAAATAAAATGTTTTAATAAACTGTAGTTTTTCTTTAAAGGGGGTGCTAGACCGATGTAGTATTGCACTTTTAGAACGTTGGGGGACATGCGAGTCGAAGAAAAGGGGTCAAAATGAATGCAGCACAGGCTGAAATATCCTGACTTTTAGTCCCAAATATGGGTTAAGCTTCAAAAACTCTTCTAAAGCACTTCCCACGCTCTATCCTTATACCATCCCAGTCCGGTAAAAGCCCATGTCTTTCAAAGTCCATTCCCCCCCGTTTGTAAAGCAGACTTTTGAAAAAGATCTGAAGTCTCAAGCTCAAGACAAGATAATCACGATAGCCATCATCATGATGCATAAACTGGACCTCATGTGGAGAATCAGTGGAACACCCCTTTAATAGTTAATGGAGAAGAAAATCAGTGTGTAATGCTTTTTTCACCATTTTTGGCAACACTGTTATAGTTTCACAATTAAAACAAAAATTCAAAACGCAACAGTTCTTTTAAATGACATAACATAATAACATGGCCGTGACCACATTTAAGAGTTCCATAAAGGCCTTTTTGGTTCCTTACTACCCTCACTAAGTACAGACATTGTAACATTTAGAGCTGTGAGAGCAAAATAAAATACAACAATATTTAGTCACACATGAGAGTGCTAATGGACCCTGTGGCAGAAAATGTTAGCACTCATTGTCTGAAGTCTCTTGTTGTTTTGTCACTGGAAAATGGGAGGGAATGTGTTTGTGGCAAAGAGGGTTTTAGTGTGCCAGAAGGAATTATTCAGTGAAGCAAGAGAAACGTCTTCCTGTAACGACCAGGGAACGAGTCAGGAGAAATCTATTCCAAAAGCTGCCACACTGAAATATAAGGCATAAATAAAGAACATAGCCAAAGGAGAGCACAAGAGCGCAAACATCTTTGTTTTACTTTGGGGAGGCTGGGAGCTGTTGGGGTCACAACAGGTTGCACTCAGTCAAGTAAACACCCACTTAGGAACACAATGATTTATTTGATTTATTCAAATGCCTTGGGTTTCCACTGATGCATGCTAAGGCTAAGCTCTGACTCATTTAAAGAGAGAAACATAGTGACAAAGGGTGAAGTGAATAATCCCTTTAATGTGACCCCTGGTGCAAACTTCACGAGCAAAGTATGCCACTGTAGGAAGAATAACAATGCATCAAACTCTGACAACGGCTGTCTCTGTGTGCTGTGACCGTTTGACTACATTCAGAGAAGATGCACACCATTTGCATGAAAATGTTTTATAATAAGAGAGTTTGATGGATCTGTAGTAGCGGAATTAACGCCAGTGTTTCCAAATACTTAATATAAATTAAGTTATCCCAAACCAAAACTTTATGGGCTTGTGTTTCAGAAATACTCAATTTCAGAATGGAGAAAATGTCTACAGGGTGGTGAATTTTTATTTTGTGGACTAGCCAGCTGTAGTGGAGTATAATAGTGGAGTTGAGGCAAAAACACATCCAATATGTCAGCTGGACAGAATAATACTAAATTTGAGAGAGCAAATATATAAAATATAAAAGACAGAAATATATCAACGTAATTTTTTATTATCAGTAGGGCTGCCCTCTAAATGTCGACGATTGGAGTCATCAGTCGAGATGTCCGAGTCCAATTTGTCAGTTGAATCACTGCACTTATTTTTAGCTGCGTCATTGTACACGGGGCAGTGCAGGAGCAACAGCATGGCAGGCTGTAAACTTCACAAAGCAAATCTCATCTTAAAATGACCTCTGCGACTTTGGACAGCCCTACCCGTGTGTGTTCGGCTGCTCCGACGATCTCGGCTCAGGTGTTGACTGTCAATGAAGTCGGCTTTACTACGTTTGAACCAGACACTGGTACAATCTCCTCTACCCCCGCCCAGTGTGACAGTGTTTGGCTGACAGCGCTGTCAGCAGCCAGACAGGACAGACGCTCCGTGGTGCGCTAGGATTTCATAACTTAACAATGACCAGGATGCACACTTTTACTTTGGCTGTGTGGAAAACTGATCTTTTGAGATCACAGATGATGAACAAAGGCAATACAATTTGGGGCTTACAGGTCAAATATGAGACTAATGTTGGCTGATATAAGAGGGGAGTGAACACTATATTTCTCATATTTGTTGAGATGAATTGAAGAAAAGGCATCAGTAATAATCTTGAGTATTTATAATAACGAGAACATGAAGACAAGCCAAGCAATTTTAAGATGCAACCCTGGTAATGTTTTCCTATTTTCTGATATGTTACAGACAAAATGATAAATTGATTAATCAAAAAAAGAATCCAAATAAAAACTAAATGTTAGTTGCAGCCCTGATGTGTACCTTGCAAAATGTGTGTTCAGAGAGAGTTGCATATTTACAAGTGACTGCACACACCCTATTAATAACTTTAGTTAGAAATGTCAAGTTCAGATACTGTCATTACAGACTGCTACTCAAGAAACTTGTCTTCCCATCTACCCACTGATGTTCAACCACAGCTTTACTTTGTAAAATCTGTCTTCGTCCTGCTTATCCTCCCGTACCAACAAGCACCGGAATAGAACACATTTTGTGACTCTGGTGTCTTTGTGTAGAAGCCAAAACCCCTTTTTGAAATACATCTTTAAGGGCTTGTTCTAAAAACTGACTATGAATAAACCAAGCTATCTGGTCATTTGTTTTTCAAATATCCTGCTTCCTTGCAGTTTGTCAAATGTTATATTTCCTGTCATTTAAGTCTACCTCTAATGGACCCAAAATAATACAAACAAAACAGCTAATATAACCTGAAGGCAGAGTCTCAGCTTTGAGAAGAAAAAAAAAATCTGCTACTGAAGTGTTCATTGACAAAAGGACAGTTGCACTCAGCAGTTCATAGTCATCTCATGTGCTGTCAAATATTTAGCAGTGGGTCAAAACAGGAGGGTGAACAACATGTCAACTCTGCATTTGCGTCATACATTGAGTCAGTTTCACAGTTTGCTATGGACAATTGCGTCGCTGAAAACGTACCTGCTCCTTTTGTTCCCAAACATCAGTTCCACATAAGCTGGAAGAATGACTACTTCTTCTGCTAATTTTCCCTTTCCCTTCTCATTGTGACCTAGTGCAGGAGCTTTGTGGCACAAATGTAGCATGACAGCTTTTAGTGCTCTGATAACCATCTGCCGGCCTCTTTGAAACCAGTTATACATTCCCAGCTGTTTGCACATTCCATGCTATCTCTCAGGGGATTAGCTTGATCAATTTGACAAATAAACCAAAAAATATTATTGCAATAATTTCATCTACAGTATTTCTCTATATTGTGGCCAAGTCTGCCTGATGGACACTACAGAAATTGGACAGGAAATGACCTTTCCAGAGAGCAAATGGCCTGGTCATGGAAGCAATCAGGACAAAGGCAATTAGTCAGTTCATAGATCACACTTATCAAGCTTTAGAGGAGGCAACCAAGCCCAGCAGAGGCCATTCAACCAACGTAATGAATAAAGAGTCCTACTTCCATTTGAAGCATATATCCATTAAGAGATCTAATGCATTGGACAAATGCAACGATGGGAGCAAGCTTTCTAGTATCTGAGGTTAACAGCGCAGCACTTCCTTGTGCCTTGATTTGATTTTATGGTATATATACAGCTACTGTATAGCTCGTACAATTTGATTTGAGTTTAGTTCGATTTTGATTGGATTAAGGAAAATAACTCGGTGAGTAGAAAAAAATACATGATGGGATGGGGAAGAATAAAAGAGGACTTCTTTTAATCAGAGGGACGGCTCAAGAACTGGCAAGGTGGAAGCAGCGTTTTAAATGAGCCTGCAGTTTGGCAGCCTTCTCTTAAGTCTTCATTTGTAAGATGCCCACCAGAACATGAACGTATGTCAATGGCAGAATTCATAAAACAAATATAACATTTACTAAATGTAATACCAATATATCAGTACTACTGTATTTGCGTTTGCATCTCTCCATATATAGTGAGAAATAATATAGGGATTACTAGTTTGTTGTCTACTTGTTTAGGAACCATGTTTATGGTCTAAAGAATATGGCCCCTAAGTATTTCTTTAAATTTCTTTGAAATTCAATACAATAAAATATAATAATAAAGTCCGTCACACCTGTCTAAAGATGCAGTTGGAGGGATGACATATATGGTATTATAAAACAATTTTCCACCTTAACAGTTTCCCAAGCACTTTTACAGATTGGTCTCATTCACACACACAGTGATGTAGCTGCCATGGAAGGTGTTGGTCTTCATGTTGGAGCATCTGAAGGTTCAGTGTCTTGCCCAAGGACACATAGCCATGGTGAGAGGATCGAACTGCCAACCATGGGATTAATGGACGACCCGCTCTACCTCCTGAGCCACAGCCGCCGAGAGTTATTTGAAAAAGAGTAGAGAATACATATAGAGGGCTCTATTGATTTGAGACGAGATTGAAATTGATTGACAAGGAGACTGAAATCACTGACTCACTCTAGTTAAAATTACGTTCCTTCTCTCCTGTTTCAGCGACAATGCATTTTGCACAGGGCAATTATTTTTCTGGGGCAACCCAGCAAGTTTATCTTTGCTGAAAACAATTTAGATTTTAATGTATAGACGAAGAAATTTACTGCTGCACTTGTGATTTGTGGATGACTTATAGACAAATTAGACGTTTCATTACATAGGTACGGCCTTGATGAAATTCTAACATGGTCACACCTCTAAATACCTTGAAGCCCTCTGGTAACCACCCAGTCCCACTGAAGCCAGAAAACAGCTTGTGTTATTTCTGGATGATGGGCCACAGCAGAACCCTAATCCTGTCTGTACCACAAGGCCCAGATCCATACCATTGGTCTGAAAACCTCAGAGGACCATGGTAAGAGCACCAATAAATGATAGCGACTGCCATTCATGGCACTTTATCTCCGGAATGGTGATGATCATCTATGCATGATATGCTGTAAACTCATGCAGATGTTCAAATGTAAAGTGAAAGCTGCTCTGTTTTTTTTCCCTTGCAAGAGAGACTCTAGACATATGTAAATGGTAACTGATGATTAAAAAACTGCTGACTATTTTGATTCATTTTAAGTCTGACACACACCCAATACATCTTAAGTAAATAAAGAATAGTCAAAGACTTCCAGATAATATACTGCTAAAATATGTTTCTAAGAGCTTCAGTGGAAAAGGGGACACCCTCTAAACTTTAACAAGATGTTCATTCTTTGATGCGTTATTCTGGACTGGCTCCAGAGGATTTATGATTATCAATGCAAATGAATGTGAAACTGAATTATGGAATTTTACTGCACCAGCACACTTTGTGCCGTTTTATGACCGGTTTTTACGATGGTCTCCATTCTCAATTGCGCCGTAGGGTGTGCGGTAGGAGGCAGCAAACTGCTATGGCTCTCCAAATGTCTCCAAATGAGCGAAATATAGCTGGGTATTTGACCAGGATCAAATGGCCATTGGAAACAGATTATGTCCGTTTCTTCCTTTTTCAAATACACTCAATACTGGCCAAGAGAATGCCACATTTGTACATATGGCCAACCTTCAGACTATGCCCATCTATAAAGTGAATATTACATTCTAAGATTTTACCTCCTCGAGCTATGACTGAATTCAAACCGAAGAACCAATGAGGTTGCGTGCAAGTGTAAATATGTATTTGATATTTTCATGCCCTTTATAACTTTACCTGTCTTTATCCCTTCATACTGTTGTAAATAAAAGAAAAAAGGAATTTTGAGGTTCAAAGTTCAACCCTGATCTTGCAAACAGCAGTCAAAACAATGAAGCCACAAGGTCCAATCAGTAGCTCCTCTTAGCTTTCAATCATATCACATGCGAGTTTGCCAGTTGTCATGGAATTGTAGGAGTTTGATTGGAAAAGTTTGAAAACAAATGACAAAGAAAACATTTACAATTCCATGGCAACTGACAAACTCCATTTGCTAATGAAGAAAATGTAATATGATCACAAGGTCCACAACAGCTACTAAAATGGACCTCAAAATGAGATTATTTTGTCAACAAAAGTGATTTTGCTTTAAAAAGAAATCCAATGCAAAAGCAATATAACAGTTTGATTGAGATTCTTCTCTCAGATCTTTATCAACAGGTTCCCACCAAGCCAACTCCAAACCAACCACACATACAACCAGAGCAAGGTGCCCTCAAAATCTCTAAGCCCTCAAGATTTAAACATCACTCATAAGCCAATCACTGATCAGAGTATTACAGCCAGTTATCTGGGCAGGTACTTATGTTTGGCTCTGCATATTAAGTGTCCAAATGCCACAGCCTCTCTGTGACAAAAACTCAAGGACCTGATGGAGGTCTTCAGCAGCAGGCGAGATGTACAAAGCTTGGTGTGCAAAGACAATTAAACACAACTCTAAACAACTAGTCTACCACGGGTGTCTCTCTCATCCCCACACTGCTCTGTTTACCTTTAAGCAGCTCCTGGGGATTAAGTTCTCCCTAGGATCCTCAGTAATGAGAATATATGTGGCATGTC
Organism: Gadopsis marmoratus; assembly: GCA_036023855.1. Classification (NCBI taxonomy): domain Eukaryota; kingdom Metazoa; phylum Chordata; class Actinopteri; order Centrarchiformes; family Percichthyidae; genus Gadopsis; species Gadopsis marmoratus. Next base: position 5,786 of record JAVQJF010054035.1, on the reverse strand, counting down.
ACTCATACAGAGAAACCCACTTCACCAGACAATACTAAATGCACTCCCCACCTTGTTCTCACCCAATGGATCCCTTATTCCAAAATTAATTTGCATTTAGAAAGCCATTTTCTTTTGATTGCTGCTGAAGAGATGTCTCCATCTCACCGGCTCTGTTGGCTAATGAGGGTTTGGTCAGGAGGCTGACGCTGACAGACCAGCTCTTCAAAAGCCTTTGTCAAAAATATTGCTCCGGGGGACAGTTGAGCAGCTAGCTACCCACAGGATCAGGTCTACCATGGGTATATTTCTCATTTCCCCGCTGCTCTTTTTACCTGCAGGCTACATGTCCAACTATTGTATGTGACAAGCCACATTTAGCCTGATACGTGTCAATAACAGGGAATTAATACATACAGCGAGCTGCTGCTAAGAGACGACTGAGGCTTTCATGTGTCTTTATGTTTGTGCTGCAGCTACTTTTACATTTTAGTCAGTGTTTTTTTTCAGAAAAATTCAGTTCCTATTTTCTTTGACTCAAGCATTGTGACCAAGAGATGACAACCTGCTGTAACATTAGTCCCAGTGTTAAACCAAATCAAACATTTTGGCAAAGGTTTAAAAGTTTTTTAACTGACTTTTGAATCTGCCTTTCAACAGTGTCATGTGTAAACTGTAAGAACGGCTATACACAGCTTCAACAGCACATTCAACGCTTAGAAAATGAACTAAGAAAACAAGAATGAACTTATCTTGGGATTTTCTACCATTGCAACTGCCCAGACAAAGCATATTACAGCTTTGGGTGCATCAGGCTGTATGAACCAAAGCACCTCTCTGCTACCTGCGGTTTCCTATGCGGCCCAGAACTTCAATGTCACGCTGCCGTGGTCAGGTTCCATAACCTCCGAGTGAGAACCTCTTCCATCCCATGTGGGTTTGGTTCTGTCAGACGATCAATGGCCGACCCTTTCCCAGGACAGCTAGTCTCCAAGAAACCTTGGTGTGGTCTTTGAATCAGAGCTAAACTTTAAGGCTCATATGGGGTTTGTGACCAAATCTGCTTTTTACCATCTTAAAAAAATTAACAGTATTAAGCTAAATCATATGGCAGTCTACAGTTTATACAGAATCAGTGGTCAGGTTTGTGTTCTTAAAGGGTCCAATGGTAAGTTTGGTAATATTCAAATTTTTTTTTTTTAGATGTTAACAAATCTAAATGCGTGAATGTTCAGCCATCTCTTAATCCATTTAATGTGTAGCTAAAACAAACAATCATGCTTAAGTCAAACAATTAGGGTGAGGGATAAATCCTAGCTGAGAACATTCATGTCTGCTCCAGGACTTGTCAAGAGATCATCTGCCATTAGACATCTGGACAGTATCTGGACAATATCTCCAACCACCACAGCGATGACACCCTGGCCAAGCTGTGAATAAGGAAACAAGGGGTAAGTTGAGTAAACAAGATGAATCCCTTCCATTAACAGAAGGGCTGCGGGCTCTCCTGCCATTCCACCATTAATTATCTGGTCTTATGGGAAGATTAGGGGAGAGAACCTAAGCCAATAGCCAAACTCCACTGAGTGGGCCATCCCTGTTTAATTACCTAAACAGCACAAACAAATGAAGCCTCATAGATCATGCAAAAGGATAGCTCCGGAGGCTATGATCTGGCTGAGGGCTGGCTCCATTCCTTTGTTCTTTCTTTTCTCTTTCGTCTCTTCTCGTGTCATCTATCCATCATCACAGCACACAGACTGGGGACTGTTATTAATGGCTAATATAATGAGAGTAGAAACAGGAAAGAAAGGGTGTGACAAGAACAAGATGGTAATGTCATGTTAATTATTAGTATTTTTAAGCATTACCTGAGTTTACTTGGTGATGTTAACCTATCACGTACTGCAACAACCTTCTCAGCTTCTGTCTGGTTCTTAACATGTTCTCTATTCTCACAGCTATACAGCCTGAAAGCTGAAGAAAATAGATAGGCTGAATAAATAGAGAATCTAACCTCTGAAAAGGGTGTTAAAATCTGTGTTAAGATAAATATTGATTAATAATTATATTTGTGTCTTGAAAAGTTGGTTAGACAAAACAAGAAATTTGAAGACATGACCTTAGCCCTCAGGAAATTGTAATAGGCATCTTTCACCATTTGCTAAAATTGTACAGACCAAATGATTGACTGAGAAAATAATTGGCATATTAACCCATAACGAAAATAATCTTTAGTTGTAATCCTGCATATAAAGACAATTATTACCTCCATGCTATGAAACTTTCATCTCTGAAAGCACATTTCAATTCACATTTGACGGAAGCAGAGGAGACTGATGTGGAGCTCTCTCAATCCCAGTAGCACACATTTACATACAGACAGAGTAAACACACAAACAATGCATCCAAGCGTGCGTACATGCACACACACACAATCACAAACTGTTCTCACAGTTGTTGGCGCTGACAGCTTCATTCCAACAATGATTTGAAAATGGGATTGTGTGTGAACTGGCAAGTAGAGACGAATGCTGTGTCTCAAAGTTCCAGCAAAAAACCCCGAATGTTTTCCGTTTCTGCACAAGACAGTGTGACTAGCATGGTGCGCTTCAACAGGGAAACAGCCCCAGCACAATGTAAAATTCACAGAGTCAAACTCCCCTTTGACACCGATGATGTTAGCAAGAAAGTAGGCATTTGTCTCCATCGAGAAAGTGATTTATAGTACCCAACATATTAAAAGACCTGATCCAGATAGTCTGTGCAAAGATTATTCTACTGCATCATCTCCCTGATGAGATGTAAAACGGTAGACCAAAGTTTAAAGTTGGTCCATAATTAACTGCAATTGAACAATGTCAAGTTGGTGCAGTACAGAAGTACTGCCATTATATTACATTTTTGAATAGTCCAATCAAGATTAGAATGAAATGTGAGACTAGCGAATCAAACTGCCAAATTGTAGACTAGCTCTCCTGTACAACATTTGGCTGCTCCACTGACCCCTAAATCAAACATGTACTTTGTGGGTGCCCTGGATAAAGTGGGTTTCTGTATCAAATCAAAGGGCAAAAGAAAAAGCCATTTCCCTTTCTCGCTCCTTTTCTATTCAGGCTTATTATCGTGATCACTCTTTGAAAATATTATTAAAACTATAATAAGCATATACGGTCTTTCAATTACAACAAAACATAGCTTAACATGCGCATATCCAGTTATTAAAGTTAGCAGAAATAAACCATTTGTTGCAATATGCTAAACAATATGCAGACATTATGTACTGTATATGGTGGAACAATCACTATGTTTTAAAAGAACGCAGGCATTTAAAATGATTTGTATATTTAAATCTTTTTGGATGGAGTGATGCGAGAGACACTTTTCACAACCTTTAAACCCTCGTTTTTGTCTCTATCCTGGGGCTGCTTGGAGTGATTAAATCACCACTGACATCTGCCAATGACACCCGATTGTGACTGATTCGAGTTCATCTGATGATTTTAACACATATTCACCTTTAGAAAACACCAATATGCTCCAGTGGCCATTTATCATTCTGCTGTTCACCAATTGTGCCTGCTCAGGCTGCTCTGTTCAAGACACAATACATCAATGCGTTTCAACTGAAGCACATTGATACCTGTATATTGCACAAACCTACTAAATAATCCTCACGTAGACAAGCAGACTAAAAGAATACAATGCAGTATAAATAATGATTAATTTCAATTTGATGTATTTATAGCTCATAGATCAGACTCATCTTAGCCTTGAGATGTTACTTGAAAAGCTTTCATTTTAAGTTAAAGGCAGGGTGCCCGAGAGGAACGGATACCATTCCACTACAGCCTCTACTTCTGATACCTCAGCGAACAGTTAACCAAATAACCTTATATCCAGGAGGTTCTATTAAGCCCACAAAATGATATGGGACCCCTGGTTTGCCTGCTGGTGGTGCTGAGTTGAGCTGCACTGAGCCTCAGTGTGTTACCCCTGGAGCCTGGTCCAATTTTCTCTCAGCACAGCTTCGGTCTACAGACCACACTAACAAGCTAAAGCTCAATGCTTGTCAGAAAGGGAAGCATTTGGACACTAGAGGCCTGAAAAATGCAGGTTGTTGGTGCAGCCCTCGACTTGGACACAATAATTAATCTTCATATCGATCTGCCTCCCTGACTTCTGTTGGGACAAGCACAGAAAGCATGACTGAGAACCTGCGATATGTTTCAGCTGTAGGAGGGGAAGACAGGAAGAGGATTCTCCTCCCACCCACTCTTACAAACATACACAATTTATTATCGACCTCCCTGTGACTCAGGAGACATTTATTTGTCTACCAGGGACAAAACTAAACAGTAAGAAATAGATATGTATTGAATAAGTGGTTTAGAGGAACAAGTTCCACATAAAGCACAAAAAGGGAACAAGATAAACAGAGAAAATGTTTATAAGACAGGTCAAGGTCAAGACAGCGAAAAGGACAATTTCAATCAACAAAGGAGAAAAAACAATGCTAGTATTTCAGTCTATTTCACTTAAGAGCTATAAATGTTTTGGACGTACAAGTTTCAGGATTGACTATTTATCTGTGTATTTCCTCTCCACCAGTTTCTGAGGCAGAATGAGAGCTCAGATGCTCCTCTCACTCGTGTTACCACCAAGCCCCCTCTTTGACAAACTGCCCAGCAGTCTCTGAAATATGACCTATAAAGCCCAGTGCCACTATAAACCCGGAGCCATGGCTGATTTGTGAATCCAATTACCTCCCTGTCTGTAATGGCTGTGTTCAGTGCCATGATGTTAAGTCAGCTGTTGTCAGCATATGCCCTTAAGGCCACAGCCTCCACAAGGAACGACATTCAGCATCTAGGACAGATCATCTAAATAACCATCTTGATGTATGGCAGTACGGACAAGCTGTGGGAAGCCAAAAACAAAAGTTTAGTTTGCTGGCACAAACACACAGAGAGGTCACAGAGCATTTAAAGATGAGTAGATGTATATAAGGAGCTGGGGGCAAAGATTTCTGGGCGCTGATCTTGAGGACAGACAGTTACGTACATTGCTAATTTATTTATTAGATGCTGTAACATAACTCCATTGAATTAATATTTCTCTTAAACTGTGAAACGGTCCGGCTTAAAAAGGTAGTCCAGTGATTTTAGTCTCAGGAGTCTGAGATAGGGCTCAATTGATAATTGAACCAGGCCGGCATGACTGCCAAATAAATGCCAAAGATACGCCTGGAGTCATTTAGAAGCAGTTTCACCATCGCATAGTTTGTGCCCCAGAGAGCACTGGCAAGTTTATTTTTCAATTGTGAAATGTCATGCTCAGCACATGCTGCGGCTCACATTACTTAAACAAGACAGTCTGCAAAAATCATGTATGTTTCGTCTATACTCCCAAGATATACTACAAGAAGTTACCTTTGCCTGGAAAGTTTATACAAAAGATCTGACAGGAAATAAAGGGAGAGAGAGACGGGTGGATGACTGTTGTAACCCACAGAGTCAAAATGGAGACGAAGCGATTACATATTCAGCATCTCAAACCCCACGGGGATCATACAGTCTTAGCACTTTTTTGTAAAACTGGAATAAAGATCCTGCCTTGTTCTCAAAGCATATGTGGGTAGCATGCCTAACGGGCCGTTCACACATACCGACTCAAGAACTGGGATAGCTGTTAAAAGGCAGTTTTTCCTTGCCACTGTCGCCTAGTGCTGCTCATGGTGGAATTGTTGGGTCTATACATATAGAGTTGGTTTAGACTTGCTATGAGATAACTCTGTTATGATATAG
>JAVQJF010054033.1:0-65747 GCA_036023855.1 Gadopsis marmoratus | reverse complement strand
AACTCCAGGTCGGACGATATGCAGCATGGGCAATGAAGACTCGCTAAGGAAAAAAAAAATCTGAAATGTTCATTTTGGGACCCTGAATTTTCTTATTTAAGGCAGGTCATGGGAGTATTGATGACATTCAGAGTGGTGCAATTACAGAGAGAGGACGTTACAAAGACAGATAAATCAGAGACTCTCAGCAACAGTCCGAAAGAGAGGCAGTAAGAGGGCAGGAGAGACACAGAGAGAGACTATAGCAAGCTATAGCTGTCCAGCTGGGGAGAGGATTGGGGGGACTGGGGAGGCCCGGCAGGGACCTGCAGTTGGCTCCATGCTGGTTGTGTGTGTGTGTGTGTTAGGACTGACTGCCACTGTGACAGAGAATGCCTGGTGTGCAGAGGCCCATGCAGGCTTCCCATGAAGTTTCCAACAGAACAAAACAGATGCATTTGTTTTCTCAATTGGAGGAATTTGCTAATGTGCATATACAAGGGTAAATAGTTTGGCTAATTTGCAGCAGGCAAGTGGGCAGAGCTCTCTGTCGCTCAGCCAGCCAGCTGGGGCCCCCTGTATAGAGAGAAAAAGAGGCTTTGATGCCTCCCCCCATCTATCTCTCACTCTCTCTCTCTCTCTCTCCATTTAGTATCATCCCTGGCTCAACGTAATAACTTGATTCTCCTCGAACTACCATTTTAACGAATGTATCCATTTGCTTTCATGTCCCGCCTCTCCCTCCCTTATAAATATTTTCAGTGTGTTTGATAGAAGATGTTCGACAGTCCAGTTAAGCAAAGCTCGCATTCATGCTGACAGTTGTCGTTCTATAAAAATGTTGCTATTTTTCATTGCAGATGGCAGAATTAAATGAGGCTCTGTTCTTACCACTATGCTATTTTCAGCACCACTCATAAAGTCATAAATGTGACATGCCGATTCCAATTATTAACGCCACACTTAGCTCGCATTTATGGTAGTCGAAATCTTTTAGAAATGATATTGCTCTTCAGTTCGGAGGGAAATATGGATATGAAAAGAAAATGGTATCTCAGGTTTGAAGATACATGATATAGTCCTGATTTACAGGAAGCTTTTGTACCATTTATAAAATGTATGGGTCAACAAAAGGGTAGGGGGGTAAGGGAGGTTTATGACATGACATTTATCAACACAAGGAATCTAATGTATGTGTTATCACTGTGGAGTAGTCTGTGGTGAAGTCTTACACTGCAATCTTGTCTCAATGTCATAAGAAAAGGCTGTTTCCACAGAATGTACGTCAGTGCCGTCATTCTTTTGTTGACCTTGTGTCTCAGTGAACTCCTTACATGTTAACGTCTCCAGGGGTTTCTTAAGAAGAGCCAGAAGAGATTTTCATAAAAATTGCTTTTTTGGAGTATAAAGACCCCTCAAGATTCTGTTCAAGCAGCATGCTAGTCATAAAACGGGTCTGAAGCAAATCCTATTTCACCCAAGCTTGATAAATAATTTAAAATGACTAATAGCGCCTTGTGACAGAGAATGTATCGCTGTGGTGTATCAGATTGCGGTGGTTTTGGCCTGAGGCGTAATTTGTTTGTAAAAATAATTACTCCTGTATTGGATCCTGGTTAAATATTAAAAGGTTTAGCATTAGGCATGGGGCAGCATCCAAGGGGGTTTTAGTCTACTTCTGCCAAACCCATTGCTTTAGACATCACTACTGCAGACAGGCTGCCGCAAAGAAGGAAAGCCGCTATATTTTATTGCTGTATTCAAACTGCTACATTGCAAAATTTCACAAGAACAGAGCAATGCAAACTAATGAACTTCTCTTGTGTGCTTGGCCACCGAGCTTTGAAGACTAATCCCAGTGTTTTATGAGAGCAAGGCGCGTCGTATTGTCTGTCGAGTTCAGCTGGTTATTGGGTGCACAAGCTGGGAGGCACCAAAGAGCATTAAGACGCTATATATCAGCCCACAGAGGAAACAACAAAGAAACATGTTCCAGTGAGATTGCAGATAACAAAAAGAAGAAAAAGTCGAAAGACTACAATAAGAAGAAAGAAAGAAGAAAAATAAAAGAACAACAGCCAAATTAACCACTATAAGTGTGAACAGTCGCTGCCCAACCATACTAGGCAATTGGGTGTGTGTGTGTGTGGCTGATTAAACACAAAGGTTATGTCGTGTCCCTCTACACACAACCTGTTCAATGTTCACATCCTAATGGCCCTGCAGGACTGACTGATTTACAGCATATAGGCAAGGTTTCTGCACAAAAATGCACATATACAGTAAACACACGCAGTGTGGCTCCAGATGTGCCCTGACTGGCTATTACTGAGCTGGGAGAACATGCCATCGCAGTGTGTGTTACCAGCATGAAATGGACATAACTCACCCCTTTAAACGCAGCAGGGACACCAGGGAGGCAGCGACACCACCACACAGTCTTTCGTTACAGACAGGATCTATATATCATCAAGCAGATCGCTTCTTTTTTAACAAAGACAGTTTTGTCGTCCAGACGTGAAGGAGTCTCAGCACATCAGCCAACTCACATCGGTGCCTCAACAGACAGGACGACTGAGGGAGGATCTGGAAAAATGAGATCTTCCTTGGCCTTATTAAAAGCTCTTACTCTAACCGTGTGCCCCAGATCTCATCTTTCCAGATCCTGCCACAGTGTTGTCCATGTACCCAGCAGGAGGGAAGGGAATTTTCCCCCCTCTTTGGTTCTATTTATGATGCCGTTTCCATATACACACTGGCTTCAAGCAGACTCTACTTACCATCCTTGAAGCAGAATTTCACACTCTCAGTATAGACATATTACCCAAATCCATTAACACGCAACACTGGATCCTGCACAAGCTGCTTTCAGCACGCAATTAAACTACAGCATAATACTCTCATTTGAGCAGGAAATGCATTTAACATCAGTGACTTAAATAAAGCATCCTTGCGTTTTTTTTAAAAAGTGTATGCAAATCTTTTCAACCCTTTTTCTGGCTTTTTGTCGAAATGAATGAAGAACATTGACACGCATCATTTCACATGAGTTCTAAAAGAGTCTCTCTGTTGCAGCCGTCGCCATAGCAACCAAGGCTCTTGTTCCAAAATTGTCCGTTTGCCTCTGAAGGTGCAACACCTGAACTAGACCAGAGCTGTTTTGATCTGCCTGCCTGCCCCAACCGACATCTGTGTACTTTAGGGACAGGGAGGGCCCTTGAGCCACACTCTCATCTCGCTGCTATTGTTTGCCCAGGTGGGCCAGGACGCCCTGTCTTTCCCCCTCCTCCCTCTCTCTCTCTCTGCCCAGCTCTCCTTCTCCTGCCTTTCACTATCTCATTCCCTCTCTCGCTCTCGATCTCTTCCTCTTTCTCCCTCGCTTCTCTCTGTCTTTGTTCCACAGGGACCTGTGGTCCAACTGAAGCTCTCGGTTACACAAAGAAACCAAATTGGCTTTCATCTGCAGCCTCTTACCAGCTGTGTGCATTGTGCGTTTGTGCTCCCTCTCAGCCCAGAAAAAGTATAGATTTTACCTATGACACTGTTATTATTATTGGCTTTGAGACCTAGCTCTCCTTGCTCTCTTCTGACAACTCCAAAGTAGATTTCTAATTTCTTATTAAAGTCTTTGACATGACTTTGCTGCTAGCAGTGTTGTTGAATATGCTCCCGTCTTTCATGATTTTGAAGCAGGATTTAAATGCCAAAATAGTATGATGCTGAGAAGCTCCCGGAAGCCCATTCTCCTCTTCCATCCGGGTCAATATGTGTGCCAAGCTCTTTACATAACACACGTAGGTGCTTGGGGAGCACAAAACCCCCCCAAAGGCCCAAAGTCCCACACCAACCCTGTTGCTCACAGTGTCACCATGGTGACAAATAAGGCTTCAAGTCAGACACAAAGATTAGGCTTTCAGGTGTGCTCAGTCACCATTCATACTAAGTGTTTGCGTCTGTTTGAGAGAGGAAGAGGCAGAGATGGCCCATTTAGAATACCCAGAGTTTCTGGCCTTGTACACAGCACTGCTCAGGGCATCGAGAAGAACAGCTGAGAAAACAGCAGGGAACTTTCATTAGTGATCTCTTGCCCCTTGTCCCCTTTCCCCCTCTTTGCTTCTTTTTGCAACTTTCCATCCGTCGTCATCCTCCCTCAACCTCCCACCCTCCTTCTCTCCGATGTCCTCCTACTTCTGCTCATCCCTCCCTTCCTCTCCCCATTTCCCTTATCCTGACCTCAGTCCCTCAAGCTAATTTGCCTGGCATTTCAATCATCACATCCAGGAGCCATGTAGGATCACAGCGCCTCATCCCTCTCAGCTGGCCATAAGAGCAGAGAGCTTCGACGTATGCGCCAGTAACGCTGTTATTATGCATACAGTTGTCATCTTTGCACAAGTACGTTTTAACATTCAACAGAGCCTGGAATAGTGAGATGCACTGATTATAAGATACAGAAAAATAAGTATCTAACTGAAATCCTTTAATATGCTCACGTACAGAGCGTGTGCATGTTATGTGGCACAGAGGAGTTGCAGAAAATGTGTAAATATACGGTTCTTTCCTCCTTTTAGCACAGTAAACAGGTGGTTACGGGAAAAGGAGGTCAAATACTTTATTGTGCCTGTCTTTGTGTGTGTGTGTGTGTGTGTGTGAGAACAGGTGTCCTACAGTCAGATATATGTACCCACAAGCATCACAGACACCCATACTGCTGACGGAGTTCACTCTGCTGCTCTCGAATCAGTCAGAGGCAAGCGTATACCGCAGGCGGAGAGAGTTTAACAGACTCCTTGAACTCATGCGCACGTCTTTGTGCCCGAGTTCCCCTCTTTGAATCGTCAATGCACACTGCAGCTCAAATCAATCATAACTACAGCACCTGCTCTACACAAATGGCAGCATCGGTTAAAAAAGGCCATTCGCTTGTTTGTTTGTTTGTTTGTTTGTCTGTCCGTCTGCCTGTCTGCTTTGTTTGCCTTTTCTTCACACGAGCGGGGGGGAAAGGAGGAGAAAGGATGACTAAGTGCAGTGAATCATAAGTGAGTTGAGGAGAGTGTTGGTGCATCGGAGAGGCTCGGTGTGATGGCACCAGCTACCTGTCACATATCTGTCGCCTCTTTCTTTTCCGCACGAAAAACATCTCTCTCTCACCTTCACTTGCTCTACCAACTCCTGATTTATGAAAAAAAGCCATTTTGTTGGGCTAATTGCGTAAAACCGCCTGCCGTGTCATAACAGCCCTTTTAGATATACTGCAGACAGCTGAAGCAGGGCCCGAACCCAGACCAGAGCAAATCATCGGTCACGAATGTTGAGCCTGCGTACAACAGATGATGACCCTCTATTTGCTCTCACCACATGAGCCCAGTTTTGAAAGGTTCATTTTATAGCAAGTCAGCTGCAGCAGAGCAATGTACTATAAGAATATATACGGATTTATAGATTATTTCTGCCCAAAGCACAGGAAAACAACTGTGTTCGCTGAAACAACCGCCAAGTAAGGACAGCAGCGTGCTCCAACACACCTCCCGTCTCCTTTCCCATTGTTAAGCTGGGAGTGAGGAGTGCTATTTGCATTACAAGGTTCCTGTGGGGCAGAATAAAACGCAGACAGAGCTGTGAGCAAAACGAACACTCTCAGGGTGGCCCTGCGCTAATTGCGACCGGGATGCATTTACTGATTATAGTTAAGTGCTCCAAAATGGTCCCCTGCTCTCTGTTACATTGACCCACTCCCTCCCCTGGTGGATGTGGTCAATAGCAGGCCTGTTGAGATGCCTTTCCATTGAGGGAAGAAAACAGGGTCCAATCGCGCCCTGTCTCCACGCTTCATCTCCCGAAGCACACAGGAAAGGAAAGTCGGAGGGAGGAAGCGCTGATTTTACCGCAGTTTGTAACAAGGTGAACAATGGAGTGGGGGAAGCAGGAAGCAGCAGGCTGCTAGTTTTCATAATTGAGAAGCCTGGCGAAATAAACGATGAATTGAAATGCAGAAACCAAATTTGATCTGCAGAGTTTGAACAAAGACTGGAAGAAGATCCAACCTATTTCTGCTCTTGAGGCTGTGCATCTTTTTTTTTTGTGGGTGCATGTGCAGCTCATGCCTATTCATGTTGCCTGCAAAAACATGCAAGTGTGGTCAAATGGAAATTAATGGAATGCAAAGTGGAATGTAAATGCAGCTGCAGATGGGGGGAAATTAAATCCTTGGTAAGGAAAGCTAGGAAGGTTGCATGCATGGACGGGACCAGGTCAGTGTTTTGTATTCCCTCTCTTCCCTAACGCCTGCACCATAACAGGAGGCCCCGCAGTGGGAGAGCAGGCCCGGGGTGATATAACAGCCACTGGATCACACAGACTTTGATCTCCCCTCTGGGTTTCTGAGCGTCTATGGGATAGACTTTAGGCCTACTGATGAGGAGGTGGAGATCTCACACCCCCTCTAGTGCCGGCTGGCTCGCAGGTCTCTCTCTCTCTTTTTTTTTTTTGTTTTTTTACCACACAGAGCTTATCTTTAGCTTTGGGTGTCAGTGTGATATTTTCTTCTTGGAGGTACTGACAGATTTGTTTGCAGTTTTCTTCATTCACTTACATAAATATAAGCTGACACAAAGGTTCATTCACTCTGCTTTTCCTGATTGTTCTTCTTGTTGGCCATAGGTGTCCCGCACACAAAGAGAAACATTATGGTTGAGCTAAATGGGCCATCCCTTACTCCGTCTTTCTTAAGTTGTTATTTCCTTCTAAATGTTTTTCTCAGGGGGGGTTTGAGTCTTACAGCAGTTCGAGTGTTTCACATAACCCCAACACAGTGATGTAATTCCTTCTCCCCCTGAATGCTGGTGTCAGAAACACTGGGCTGTGTCCCTCTAGCCATTCAGTCTACCCTTGTGTCATAATCTCTCTCATGGCTGGCCTGATCCCGCTCCAATTTATGTAATTAACTGATGTCACTGCTCTGGATTGCTTGCAAGCACTGTATCATTGCAGCCCTGATTTCCCTAAAAGTAACAAATCCTTCAAGACCTGTGGTCTATTAAGGCTGTTATTCACATAGCTTACAGTTATATGAGGGGGGATATTAAAAGTCAGAAAATAACAAGCCTCATTACATAAACATGGAGAAGTAATTGGGGTAGAAAAAAGTTTATTTTATTATAGGAGCTAGCAAAATTACTACATGCCAGTTAGAGAGTGAGAGAGAGTGTTTTATGAGTTTAGCTTGCTGACATAGAGGGATTTGTGCATATGTGTGTGTGCAAATGGGTATGTTGAGTGAGAAAGGGCTTAGCCTTGTGTGACTAAAACAACACACCAACATGTGCTTTTGGAGCACAAAAACTAACAAGAGCACATAACAGCCAGGCCCTGCTTTGCAAAAACGAAAAAAAAAATACTCCTATCGTAGCTGAGTGGGACTCATGGCTGACTGTTTGCACTCCTGTATGCACATCTGTGTGTACAAGTGCAAACAAACATCCAACTGTGTTGGATGATTAGATTTCCAGGGCATGGTCAGTGGCTCGTATGAGTTTATGCATCCATACAGTGTGAGAGAAGGCAGACTTTCTGGCAAGCAAGCAGACCTGACCTACAAACAGTCAGACAGACATATAGACAGACGCCAAAACCAGATAGACTAGACAGACAGACTGGTAATCTAGCAGATTGGTAAGAAATAGACAAATAGACCTACAGACAGATAGAGGACAGGGTCTGGCTGCAGGCCCGTTGAATGAACATTTGGGTTAGACAGAGTGGGTGAATGTGTCAGGCTTGCCGCTGCTCTCAGACATAGATCAAACATAGAACCAGCCATCCAGGACACATGACATCGCTCAAGGCCCAATGTCGGCCCTGCTGAATGGGGCAGGGACTCTGCCTCCCTCCCCCTGAGGGAAGGAGATCCAAGAATGTCTCCTGAAGTTCCCATGGTTGCATATCTCAGCTAGATCCAGCCTTGTTTGTTTCGCCAACATGCTCCACTGCACCGACCCACATTAGTAAAGTGCTTGCAGACTTAACCCTTAGGTGGCCAGCTAGACGCGACCATTTGTTCTGCACTCTTATTTTATCACTTGTGTGACATTTAGGCTAACATGTGATGGGAAATGAGGTCAGTTTGTGTTTCCCGTGGTCCATGCACCATGCCTGATGATAATGAGGGGGAAAAGGCCAGAGGACAGGGGTGGGGTCAATATGCTAATAGTGGGTGTACATTTGGATGCCTCACTACCAGCATGGAGTGGTTTGGAGAGACGGGCTATCATTCTCCACCTCCTTTCCCCTCATTATCCCCCCCGCATCTCTCTCCATCTCTGTCCTCCCCCATTCCCTGCTTTCTGCTCTCATCCCTCTCCATGCCCTTCACACTCTTTCTCCTCTCCCCTCCACCCCACTCCCCCGCTCCATCTCCCTCCTGGTACTCCTCTTCTCCAACCACCCACCCCCCCAAACACCTCTCTCCCTGAATATGAGATACATTTGTTTTCCTCCGCCAGGCTGCAAGAGTGGGACGCGTGGCGCGCAAAGTGCTGATGTGTTGGTTTCTGGGTAATTATAACATCCCTCGGTCTCCAAGAAAACTTTAAACTAATGTTTAATTTGCCTCTCTGCTCAAAGGAAGCCCTCCTTTGTTATTGCCGTGGCAATTAGCTGGAGCCAAGGCCCAGGCATTTCCTGTGATTGTTGTGATTTGCATAGAGAGCGAATCAGAAAGAGTATCAAGACCCTATACCCCTCTTCTCTGTCTGCAATTACAGCCACCCACTCCTCCCTTCCTACCTCTCCCACTTGCTACACTGAATCTCCATCAGTGGCCTAGCAACCGAAACTTCCAACCCTTGTGTCTGATGCGTCTGTACATTGTTGTCGATTGACAACATTGGGAGGAATTGACTAACTGGAGGGCACAACAAAATTATTTCATTTTTTTTTTCCCAAGACGAAAGTGTCAGCGGGTCATGTGTCTCTTCCCTGCGTGATCCCTAATGGTCGTCCTCTAGTTTCAGCCAATATCCTCTAATTAACTGCCTGTTCGTAACCTAGCTGGTGGCATTCCACCGAGGATGGCGCTAATGGAAGTTGTTAATTGCAGGTATAAACATACTGTCTGCAGATGAAGATGTCACACCAGCTACGTGCATGCTGGACACACACACACACACACACATGCTTGCAGTCTTTTGAATGCAGCGCAGCAGCGTGGAGGCCCATGTGTAGTAAATGAGATTATCAGTCAAAAAGTAAACAGCTAGATGTTGGTGAACGTGCTGTGTTTGGTCCTGAGGGCTAACCATTAACTGGCAGATTTCCACAGAAGCCCACCTTTGCTGCGTTGCTAAGCTTTAGTTTCATTAGAATTAATTTGCATTGCCTTATCAGCCCCAGCCTCTGTGTCTACGCTTACTATAATAGTACCACTCTACGATATGATATCCACATTTCCTCCGCTGCTGCTCTCTTACTCTCTCATCAGATTATTGGAACTGGTATTTTCCCATTTGTGGGTTTTAGTGCTGAGAGCTGTGCCTTCGGGGGGAGCCTGTTTAGTGGAGCGAGAGATAGAAAGAGGGAGCAAAGAGAAAGCAAATGAGGGAAGGAGGGGTAGGCAGAGGGCTAATGGTTAGATAGAGGGTAAGTTGCGGGGGCTGTTAAACCTGAGGAGTGGCTAATCCATGAGACGGCACTCTGCTCTCATCTGCTCTGGACTGGTGTGGCATGGTCTGCAAGTGGCACATCCAGGGCCCCAGCAGTCAGACATAGCCTCCTGATCTATATTTCAAAGCTGAGAGTAGAGAGGAATTCAGTAATGAGCTCCCATCTTCCTTTTGGTAGAGGAAGACTCTCTTTGTGGAACTAATTGAAAGTGGCATGTGGAGCGCCGGGGAGCTCTTTGGGGGCTGTGCTGCGTTTCAAGGGATGCAGAGAGATAAGCCTGCATGCCGCTGTGGCGTTTGTGACGCAGGTCTGAAATAAACAGGTCTCTTAGAGGAGAGTCATGCACTTTACGGCTCGATGTGTGTGTGTGTGTGTGTGTGTGTGTGTGTGTGTGTGTGGGGGGGGCGTTGTGTTTTTGTGTGTGTTTTTGTCCAACTACCTTTGTCCCTTGCTGGAATTACACCCCCACACACATTCAGCATCTCTCCTTCTTTCCCTCCCCTTAATAAATCTAGTTTTCTGTGTCAGCTCATCAGAGATGCGGTGTGTGTGTGCACATTTGTGCCGACACGTGTGTGTTATTTGGGCTCTCTGAGTGGAGTGGAGGAGCGGCTCTGATGGGAGATGGGCTTTCTCTATTACAGATATGGAAATGGCCCGAGACGTATGCAGTTAGACTGATATACTGCGTGGCATTTACTGAAATGATGAAACAGAGCCTGGCCTTAATTATTTACAGACACACACATCCATGAACACTAATACAACCTACATGTGCATGCACACACTCACATTCAGATACATGTAAATGTATTGCCAGTTGGGGGTATTTTGCTGTGCTTGTCAGGCGTGGGGATGCAGCTTTTCTGTCCTATTGGCCAACTGTGTATAATTTTTGGAGCCAGTCAGAATCTCATGTACAGGAAGGACACGTGCCATTGATGCTTCTTCATGAGTCTTCTCCAAGATGCAGCTCTGCACATTCCTTAGTGGTTCAAGCTGTTGCAAATGTGCTTTTTCTCCTTTTTCTCTGTGGTGACTTTTCAAATATATCCTAATGCTATATTTAATCAGACCTGACTCAACCATCAGTCCACTCGTTCTCACCTTTGACTGATAGTTTAATGATAGCACCCACCCTCTTAATGTCGCTGCTGAGCTGGTACAAAAGGGGGAGGAACGGATGGAGAGAAGTGTCTCCTCTTACCATCTCACCAGGGTCCTGTTTCCGTGGGGCCTCGCAACCTGTATCATACCTTTATTTATTGCATCATGAGGTCGGGTTCATATATCGACTGCTATTGCTGTTTTCTGGCAACAAGATAGCCTCGCAGTCACAGATGAATTATTGTGGCGTCTGTTTGCTGACATGTCTTTTTTCCCCTGTCAACATGACACACCTTAAAAGAAACCGCTACTACAAGAGAGTAAAACGATATTCAATAAGAGCAGAATTTGAAGGAACTCATTAACATTGCGGCAGCTCTTTGTCATGTCGATCCACTGTTGTTGTGGCCTCAGCCACTTCTGCCTGACCTCATCATGTAAACTGTGAGTGAGCCGATGGGAGCAAGAGCAGGAACATTTTCTCCAGCAGAACAAATTGAAACTCTCATGCAGGGCTGAAAGAAGGATACGTTCTGTTTCAGGGTGGGTAAGATGGTGAGCAGAGCGGGGGGAGGAGGGGATGGTGATGGTTAAAAGCGAGGCAGGGAACAGCCCAGCTCGGTGCCCAGCTGTGAAGCTATCCCTGGGGCTTGGGGAGGCTCTGGAATGTGGCTGATGTGAGTCTGGGTTTGGGCTGGAGATAGCAAAGGCCCGGGGCATGCAGCTGTGAGCAGTGATGTCTGGGAGAAGGGTGTGTGTGCACATCCATACCTACATATTAAAAGGAGAAGAGAAGGGAGGTTCATTTATGGATGCATTTGTGTGTTTTTGCCTCTTGTCTGTATGTATATTGTTTGCAACCCTCTACTAGCCACAGCTGAGGCCCCATCCCAGGGAAAGGGACAACATTCGCATTCATTTCCTGTTTGAGGGTTCAGGGCAACGCGCTTTCACCTCGCTCACCAAAGACATCTGGAATGTGCGACAGAACCAGATAACAACAAGCTACCTCCCTCAAGGATTGGTCGGTTTGCCAGTCAGCTGAGAGCAGCTTTGTTCCGAGCGAGCCTGTCAGGCGGAGATGACAGCTAGCTTTTGTTCTGGAGATTTGCTGTCCTGGGCGAAGGGTCCCTTAAAGTGCATAGAGGAGCCGTAGCACCACTCCCCTGCTTCCCCCTCTCTTCCTCACACCCTCCCCTTTTTTCCCGCCACTCCAATCCCCACTGGTCATATATCCCACCCTCCGACCAATTATAGTGCCCTATGTGTCTGGGAGAAGTGATCTGATTGGCTGCGTCGGGGGTGTCTGGGAGGTCAGAGCTGTGTTCACTTCACACTGTGTCCTTTTGGACTCCTTCCAGCTGCACCCTCAGAGCGCTCACACAGACAGCAGAAGAAGAAAAGTGGAGAGAGGGGAAGAAAAGTAGGAAAGAGGGTGACAAATAGATGAAAAGAGAGAATTCCTCTGTATACAGCCTTCAGCACGATATGAATTCTTGCCTGCGAAATCGTAAATGTGTCATGTTTAGCACTGGTTTAAAATTCACATTGACTCTAGCAGGCACTTCCAGTATTGCTGCTCCACAGTCTCTGCTTGTACTGTAAAACTGTCTGTTGCCTCCGACTCCACAACAAAAGGAAATGTTCAGAGCCAGAATGCCTTTGTTTTATGTGTGTGTGTGTGTGTGTGTGTGTGTGTGTGTGTGTGTGTGTGTTCAGTGAGAGGGGACGGTCTTCCCTCTGGGCAAGGTACGCTAAGACGGGAAAACACCTGGTTAAGGAAGGCAACCATCAGTTATAGAGCTGTCACAGGGCATGCATATCTGTGTGGAATGTTTTTATCACATGCACGCCATGATGAAAGCATATTTGTCAGTCATTCCCTGGTATGCCTTGTCATGGAAAAATATCTCCTTCTCTAAAAAAGAGATGAGCGATCTTGTCATTAGTCTCCCAAGAGCAACCGTCTCCAATGTCAGGTGGTGCTATCAGTTCTGTTTATACTTTATCATTTGGCTTGTAAACATTGACCTGTCCCCCTGTCTGTATCTTTGTGTATAGGTTTTTAACTTGAGGGGGAAACAGAAATCAAAGCGTAATCTGACTTGCCTAGCCTCCAGAAAAACACACGGTGCTCTCCATTTATTATGTCTCACGTGCATTAAGAACATTAAGAAATAATCAAGTAATCTTATTATTTTGACTGTATAGTTCAAACCACATTTCAAAACAACAACGGCAATTTGAAGACGTCACCTTGGTCTGTGGGAAATTGTGATCGGCAAGTTTCACTGTCACAGATTAATGAAAAGAATAAATCATTTCATCCTTAACTCTTAGCCAGCTTGCCCCAGAACCAGCAAGGCCCCTTGATTTCTAGTGTTAACCCCTTAATCAGAGGTAATATATTTTGGGATATTAACCATCACTGTCACTTTAACTAACTTGCAGTAGCAAATTCACAACATGATCCTTCTTACATTGATTCCTCCCTCAGTCACCGCAATGATACTTACAAGGCAAAGCCTAATTAAGATTATTTATGTCAGTCCGTACCTTAATCAGACACATACACATATCTAAGCTTCCCCCTCTGTGCAGGCAGGCACATGGTGGACATAAAACTGTGATAGCCAGAATAAATAGTGCAATCTGAGATTTTTTCAAATTACTATTTGGATGGAATCAAAGCTGTCAGCTTTCTCCTTGAGTGAGGCGACAGCAGCAGAAATAACAATGTCATTTTGTCCATAATAATTGAATCCTCAAGTATGGCAACATGAAAAGGATAATGTCGTATTGATTGTTGCTCTACAGTAATTGTTTTCCCTCAATAGACAATGTATGGCATATTAAATGCCGAGCGTGCCTCCACTGTTTATCATGGTAGACCGTATACGGGATGGGAGAAAATGATCACTCTCTATATGACAGAGGGAAGGAAAAACAATACAGGGGCATTGTCATTGAGAGGTGATTAACTGTGACTATACCTACAAATGACTGCAGGGCACTGTTGCTTAGCCAAATTAATTACCTGCCATTGTGACTGATTGTTTTTGAAGACATCTCTTATTATTATGGCCTGCTCTAAGAGAGGAGTTCACGCTGCACATCACCGTGCACTGGCAACATAAACACAAGTAGCAGGGATAAAAGGCTAAATAACATGCTGTTTCTGATTCACGTGCGGCTCAGATAGGGATTCAGTGTTAGTTTTAGGCGGTCGTATTTACTGTAAATGTGTTTTGCTGTTTCTTGCAGGGAGAGGACGGTGGCTCATACTGAATGAAATTGGGAAGCATCAACTGACGCTTGTTTTACAAATCCGCGCATGCACACATCCACGAATGTGTGCAAAAACACTGAATTACCAGCAGTAGTTTCTTAGCCCAAAGCATGTGTGTTAATGTGAGAAAGAAAGCACAAACACATGAGCAAACTCCTGTCCCCTTCATGACATGGCTTTGTGTCTTCCTGGACTACTCCTGACATGAAAACCAGAACCACACCGCACACAACGCTACTCGTCTCCCTCCGTTTGCCTTATCAAGAAGGCCGGTTTCTCATGAGGCTAAGAGAGAATGGACCATTTTTCCAAATTCCTTCCTAAAGCTTTAATAATCCTGCTGTTGTTTCTCTACGTGATGACATTTCTAATTCTTGTCAGGGAAGAATGCAGCATGACAAACGCCGTTAAGAGTGTCTGAAGCCACAGCAGGCAGGCCGCATGCTGGCAGATAGTGGGACACAAGTCTGAGGAGGGAAGACTCATGATCGGTACAGGCTTCATCGTTCCTGAAGGACACTCTGGAGGACACGGGGGTTTGTGTGTGTGTGTGTTTACGGATCTGTGTATTTTATTTTGTATGCTTATCTGATAGTCATGCATGTATGATGTTAATTGGGACAGAGGGGTCAGGGGTAAGTCATTGTGTTGGATTAAGGTCTGATCACATCTGGGTGTCAATCGTGATCAGCCTGTGTCAGTCTGTCCCATCCGCTCTCTAATTAACCGTGAGCCTGCTGCACTCCGGGGACTCGCTGAGACACACACATGCAGCACAGTGGAGAGAGTAGCGCTGCATACAGACAGACAGACACACGCTGAGGCAAGCTGAGAAGCAGGCAGATAGAAAGAAGGAGCAAGCCTGGGGAATCACATGCAGGAGGTCTCTCCCTGTGTTACATTTTAGAGAGAGATGGGGAGCTGCTCCATAGGACCTGTGTGAGGTTTAGTTACAGCTCTCCGCGGCCCCGTAGCCTGTCGTGAGGCAGTGCAGCCTTGGGCACCGAGAATTCATGTCACACACAGCAGAATTTGATTAGGCAGGAGATGGTATTACTGCCCGACTGGGTGGGTGGGAGGAAGGAAGACGGTAGTCAAACAAGGGATAGTGATAGAGGAGGGGGGGGGGGGGCGAAGGGGGGGAATGGGTGGAGGTAGAGAAATGTAGCGCATGATGTACTGTATGTCAGCGCATGCCTGGGATGGGGGTGAGGTGGAGGGGGATTTTTCAGTATGCCTTGCAAATGTCTCCCCCATGTGCTCTTTCACTTGCCCCAGAAATAAGGAACTAGTCAACCAGAGCAGCGTTTATGATTGAAACTGTGTATGTGTGCGTGTGTTTTGTGTGTATGTTTGTGTGTATTGAATGGCAGGGAGACGTGTGTCATTACAATGGTAGGACGGCGCCCCCGTGGCTCCTAGGTATATGTTCTCAGGCGCCGCATTTCAAATGGATTTTCGTGGCGTCTGTTGTTTTACCACATATCCAGTATGTACGGCTCCACTAGCCAACCACATTGATTGCCCCCCCCCCATCTTTCTCTCTCTCTCCCCATCACTTGATCTCTGTCTTAGACACCCTAAATCAACAGAATGGGACATATTGATGCATAGCCTTGCAATTTCTTACTCTGGACCGTATTGGCCTAAACCAACTGCTGGAGGAAACTAGACAGTAAAACGACAATAATTCCCATCAACCAGACAGCAAATAATACAAACAAACCGCAAGAGAGTGGGACAGTCAGACAGACAGACAGTCAGTCAAGCAAGCAGATGAGATTGTGATTGGTTTGGCCGGCAGTTTACATAACTGTCACGCTGAGATTTTCAACTGAAAGCCTGTGATAGAATATTATGATATGATATACAGTCTATTTAGCAGTTTTGGCCTGTGGCTTGATCTGTGCTGGACGGATTGGAGCCGACACAGGCTTAAATCTAGCTCTCTGAATCCCTCGTTCTCTCTAATTTGCTGAAGTGATCAAGGCTTTGGTTTAAGCATCCCTCTGCCACGAGCAGACACAATTCTCATGTGCCTGACCGACCGCCTGCGCCCGTCTGCAGTGCAGAGTGTGTCTCACTGCCTGTTACGCTGCTTTCCTGTCTGTATTGGTGAATGTCTCAGCCATGGTGACAGGCTTGCCAGCTAGTTAAGGTGGTTGACTGAGTGACTGCATGCTAAAATGTGTTGTTGTCTGCATGTCTGCCTTTAGATTGGCTTCACCCCCACCTAGCGAGCTCTCTGTGTGACCCGCATGTTTCCTCTGAGCTTGCTGACAGTGGAGAGCAGTGACTAACAGAGTATGAGGATGCAATGGCATCATTCTAAAGGGTCAGCAGTGGCGATTTAATACTTTCCAAGAAACTCTTGTTAGATATACTTTGTATATCACATACTTTGGATGTGATATCAATTGCCCAATTTCAAGTTATTGTTTACATATTGCACTAAAGTCTGACAGAGCAGAGCGGCACATGCCTAAGGGTTGGGTCAGTGTCTGGCCAGTGGCTGCTAGACCGGCCTAATACTGTCTGACAGTCAGTCCACTACCCTAATAGAGCTGGAGAGACTGGAGGCTCCCTCTCTGTGTCCCCTACATCTTCTCTCCAGGCTGTCTGCGCAGAGAGCATCACTGTATGACAGATCACCCGTCATTTACCGATCGCAAATCCTTCCCGGCACTTCTCCCTTAGACAAGAGAGGCAGGAGGGAGAGAATATGTGTGTGTAGGCGGGTGGGTGCTGATCAAGCGGGTATCTATCTTCCATTGTTGTGCCCACCCCACCCTCTCCATCGTTCCCTGCCTCGTCTCCTTCCTGTCGTTTCCCCTTCTTTCTCCACCTCCACCCGGTTGAAAGGAGGTCTGTCCCTTTGACCCCTGCACCAGGCGATGGGGGTTGGGGGCGTAGAGGGTACCGCAGGGAGCCGGGGACTGCTCGCTGGTTGCTGGTGGAAATGAGATGTATTACTTATAGGATCAGCCGCATGCTGGAGAATAATAATAACCAGAGGAAAGAGGCAATTACCAACTGGGAACGATGAAGCGCGGCATAGATGTCTAAACGAACAACTGAGCTGCGCTGTAGCTGCGCTCATTGTTTGGTTTTTGTCGATGTTAGCGTTGCTAATGGAAGCTTTTGCAAGCAGAGGGAGAAGAAAGAGAGAGGGCGGGTGGAAAAGGATACTTCAGTGCTCCTCCAAGGGGGGAAAAAGTCTCCATAGCAGCAAATGTATTGCCAGGCCAATAAAATATGTGTTTGATGTTCTATGTTACCTAACAGTAAATCACTAAATCTGATATCTTATCCAACGCTGCTATGAACACAGTCAATTGAAAACCAGCTTATGTGTAATGACATAGGGTGATGCCATGTGAGGGAATGTGGCATATCCTGTGTGGTAACATTGACGGTGCCACGCTGCGACGACAGGGCTCCATGTGCCACAGTGACAGGGGTGGCTCTCTGCCCACTGAATATTTCATTATATAAAATGCCTGGAAGAGGAGGGAGGAGTTACATGTGAGATGGCAGGACTGGGAGAGGGAGCAGGGACAACCTTTGCATGTACAAATGCTATCTATGTTATAGCTCTCAGTTACAGTTTACTCCCTCTGAGGCTCCGGAGTTGAACTGCACTTCAGGTTCTGTTGAATCAGCACAGCCATACACGCAGCTGTCACCCATATTTTACATTAGCATTTGAGTTGCTGTAATCACAACCACTGTTGAAGTTTAGTCACTAATGTGTGTCTGCAAGTTTCCCTATTGCTTTTTGCATTGTTTTGACAGTCCCGTGCTTTCCAGCGACTAATTCTTTGGATGTTGTTCTCTCACTTGGTATGAAACATCCTCTCTCCTTCTTTCCTTCCTTAAGCTTTCATTTGCTTTGTTGCAATGCACTGCTAGGTCCACAGGAAATGCTAATACTTTAACAGGTAGACCAGTGGCAGCCTCGTCAGCGCTTTCACCCTGCCTTTTTCTCAGAGCGAGAGAAAGAAAAAGAGAGAGGGACAGCTGTTTTCAGGACCTTGAACATCAGGAATGTCACCCCTGCTTAGGGAGTGAGACAACATTTCTCAAGGACTCTGTGAAAAAGTTTGCCTTGTCCAGATATCTCCCTCCCCCATTCCATCCCTGAACCACCTGGAACACCCGGTCTATAAATTGTAAATGCCATCTACAGTCTCTGCCTACATGAATGTGCATTTACATGAGTCCTGCTCTGCCTGGCCTGTGCACTGCGATTTCAGATGTGATGAGCGCAGGTGGAGCGGTTGGGAAGGTATAGTGTATATGTGTGTGTGTGTGTGTGTGTGTGTCTTGGGTTGGGTTCCTGCGAGTCAAAGGTGCTCGGTAGGGGATGTAACTCTGCACATTGATTTCACAGTCAGTGACCACCGTGCAATATATCTAGAAAAGTATTTCTCTATGGTGCATCTTCAAAGAGGCTGTGGAGGAACCTTTGAGGGCATGAATATGTAGATGATTACCCCGGGGAGGAAGGGAGTCATTCACAGCACCAGCACCAGTCTTTTACATTAGGCAAGGGCAAAGTGTGGGATGGAGAGAGGGGAAGAGCGAGAGAAAGGAGGAAATAGAAAGAATAGATGGGAGATTGGGAGAAAGGTTAATGGCAGGCCCTTTTCTCATGGAGTTTTTTTTCCTGTTTGCACTGGACAGCTATGTCGTAACAGTGCTCTTACATACCCAGTATAAGATCTTATTTACCTCCAGGATGCATACTACTCTTTACTTATAGCTGCCTGCCTGCCTATTGAATAAAACATAGTTAGATATCTGCCAATGACAAAGTCTTTGAAATGGAAGGAAAGACACAAACCCATTACCATAGACTGGCTGACCTGTGCGTGTGGGTGTTTGTTTTCTACATGTGTGTGTAAATGCTGCAGGGTTCCAGGGATCCATCAGTCTCCCGTCTGGAGCCAAACTATGGGAAGGTCAGCCTGATGGATACATCCTGACATGCACACAGCTTGTGATGTCAGCTGTGTGTGTGTGTTTGTGTTTGCGTGAGTGCGTTTGAATGTGTGTTTGTGTGTGTGTCTGTGGGCTGGCAGGCCAGCCAAGCGCAGGCACGGTTCAGCAGACCAGAGGGTGGTCAGGCGAGGGAGCACTAACCTGGCCCTTGCCGTCCTAGTTTAAGGGGTTTGAAGGGGGTTTTGCTGGCAGAGGGGTTGTAAGGGGGGGGTGGGTGGTGAGGCAGGCTTGAGGTGTAGGGGTTGGCTGGGCTGGCAGAGGGGGTGGGTGAAGGGGCTGAGGTGTAGGGGTGGGCTAGGGTGGCAGAAGAAAGGCCCCATTCATGAGTCGTGCCATCTCTGGCTCTCAAGGAGACTGGGGCTCCACACTGACCAGGCCAGCTGGGAGGATGTCAGCATGCAGACTCTCTCTCTCTCTCTCTCTCTCTCGCTCCCTCTCTTTCTCTCTCTCTCTCCATCCCACCCTCCCTCTATCTTTTGTCAAGGGCCAGTGCTGTCAGATCCACTAGCCCGAACACTGAGGCCTCTCATGCAGTTGGGTCCCCGTTGACATCCAGAGAAAGCATCTGGCTAGCTGGTGGTTTGCACACCGTTTGTACTGTATGTGACATCTATGGTCTGCAGCGAGAAGCTCACCACCACCCTCTGAGAGGCACTGTCTGTGGTAGCCATGCCAACTGGAGATGAGCGAGGTGGGGTGCAGCTTAAAGGGTGATAAAATTGGCAGTGTCAGCTCAATGTAGCACGCTCAGATGGTGAATCCAAGGACCTCAATTCTGGAATTACCAAGTGACAAGAATGTCGTTTTTAGCCACACGAGCGGTGTGGTTCTATGGATGGCAATCTAATCCCCTTATCTCCCACTAGCGCCACCATGAGGTTCACGTCTGTTGGCTAACATTGAAATGTCTCAGCAACTATTGGATGGATTGCCAATAGTGCTTTATTGTTAGTGCATCATTATACCTGCTGAACATCAGCCTTGTCATGCGCATGCTAGAATCCTCAAATTAACATTTATCTAAAAGAACTGCTGTGCCCAAATAGAGCCTCACACAGCAACTAGCATCACTGTAGACTCTTG
Source organism: Gadopsis marmoratus (assembly GCA_036023855.1). Lineage (NCBI taxonomy): Eukaryota > Metazoa > Chordata > Actinopteri > Centrarchiformes > Percichthyidae > Gadopsis > Gadopsis marmoratus. Next base: position 45,625 of record JAVQJF010054033.1, on the reverse strand, counting down.
AGTAGAGCCTTTGATAGTCTTTGACCACGGAACACCTGGCTGCTCTTTGCTGTGTTACCTGCGATAGAGATTAACAACGGCATCCTAAATGGTCCTATCTGCATGAATTGTCAATCTCTTGTGCTCTACTACTTTAGGAAGGAAGGGGGGGCAGAAAAGGAGCACGGTTTGTGAGCTGCGCCGACGTGCGTGCAGTTTATCACTGCCAGTGAAAGCCCTGCATCAGCAGCAGCTGTAGGATGCTTTGCATGCGATGACAGCGGTGCATTGGTAGGGGCAGATTTGCATTTGTGGTTTCATATCATGAGCAACATTGTTACTCCATCTCTCTTCCTTCCTTTGCCCTCACTCTCTCTCTCGCTCTGTCGTTTGCCGAACGGTAGGTGCTTTCTGTGCGCGGTAGAGGAGCCGTGAGGCTAAGTAGAGCACTGGAGCATAACCCAGGAAGATTCAGGCTGAAATGGATCCAAGCATAACATCAACACTAACAGATCTCTCCATCAAGTCCCTGTGGTCGTGGCACGCAGACATACACGCATGCATAGAAGCATTAAACTAAAGCTAAAGACCTTGCACTAATAACAGTCTGATGAAAGTACATTTTGTTGAAGTCGACCGTAATGAAAGCCACCTTTCTTTGATCTCAAATGGCACTGGGTTAGCTTCACTTGAGCTCTGCTGCAAGCTTTTGCTTGTTTGCAAGCTAGTATGAATTTCATACCGTGATGGGGATTGGTGTTGGAAGTTACTTAGTTCAGTGTCTGAGTAAAAAAAAAAAGAAATGAGGGGGAAAGTTGAAGGTTCTGTGGTCCGCATGTGTCCGCTGGAGTCAAAGTGATCTGAAGGACCATTTGATGAAAGGGTTTCCTGCGGCTTTCATCTCCACAATGCGTTTTGATGGGGAGAGTTTCCTTGCAGCTGAGTCAAAAAGCAGCCTCATGTTGTGAAAACAGCTTTCTGCAGCTTGCAACGGCTCATGCATATTTTTGGTTTCGCAAAGTTAAATGAGGTTTTTGATGAACTCACACTCGCGCACATAAGGGGGTACATGTTGTGCGTTTGTTGTTGTGTAGGAATATGTGAAACCTATATGGATGATAAGAACAAGAACTTCTGGGCTGCCACAGTATACTGGTATCATTTTAGGGTATGAATATTGCAGTTTCTGCTGTGATGAGGGAGCACTGCCTGCGTCTATTATCAACTTCTGCACAGACAGCAGGATGAGCAAAGAGTTTAAAGTACAAACATCTTGACTATATAAATACAACATAATCCTCACAATCGTCCCTGTATTGATCTGTGTTTGTGTATAAGTGACTTTTCTTTGGGAAGTCTTTAAACTGGCCGAGACTCCAAAGCAATGCTGGATGGTTAAGTGCGTTTTTGAGCATTTGCTTATGGATTCCTCAAGTTTGATTGAGCACGTCTCCTGCTGAAGGTAAAACACAACCTTACTGGAAGAACACTCCTAATATCTTCAGCTCTAACCTTTCTAGCGTGCTTGCCGCTCTGTGTGCTGCTGCTCTGTGCAGCTGTTATTGTCCACAGTGAATCTCCAGCCATTCGAACAGGCTGTTAGAGGACGATCATGCTGACCCCGGTCCTGGTGTCCATCTTTTCTCTTTCCTTCCTTCAGTAGACCTCGCTGTTCCCTCTGCTATCGCCTCCTAGCAGACTCCTTTATGCCTCTTTGGCAGCCCCTTGATAGACGTCTCGGCTCATTGTGTGAAGGTGTCTTAGTATCGGAGTGCAATGGTGCCCTAAGATACTGTTGCTAGAGTGTTGTCTTGGTGTCTGTTCCGCTGCTGCCCTCGAGACCCCAATAACCACCTTCTGTGACAGGAGCTCTTCGCTGAGCAAAAGCACTGCTCCCCCTCATTTGCTTTATTTGTGTGTCTGCCTCGGTTGGACTCTCTTCCTCTTCTTCCGGTTTGTGCGTTTCTTATGCAGTGTCTCATCGTCTATCCTCGCCGTGTCTTCTGCCTTTCTATATTAGACAGTTATAGTATAGTAGACAGTTTTGGATCTCAGTATACAATGAATCGCCTGTGCCCTCTTGTCATTTTGCCTTTTCGTCAGCGAGCAGTGAATAGAGGGCAAGAGGCTACAGTTGGAAATTTGCTTTTAAGTATGTGAGCTTTGTTCATTCTTTCTCCTCCAAACCCCCCAGCTGCCCTCGGACCGCTCACCCATCGCCCCCTTACAGGCCTATAAAGTCCTACAGCGTCTCCCCCATGCTGTTTTCCACATTCTCTGTTTCCCTGGTACCTACAGTTCCAGCGGGACCGAGGCCAGGCCCCCTCGTTTCTCTCGCTCTGCGACAGAAACCCTGCCAGAGCCCGCCTAGGCTTAGGGGGGAGCACTAGCCTAGTTACCATGGTCACGGCAATCAGCATTGTGGACTCGGCTATGAATGAGGAACTTTCCAAGATCAGCCTTAAACTCCTGTGATCTGTGTGTCATGCTGTCAATATGTTATTAATAGAGAGTTTCAGTTCAGTCTAGATTAAAGTAATAGATGGGACAGGAGCTTTGCCTGTTTCTGTTATTGGAGACCAATTTGTTGGAGCTAAGTCACTAAATTCCACCAATAAGGAACATGTTAGTCCAGAAACGTCCCCCTTATGGTGATGACCTCTTGAAAGTGCTTTGGATTGTTAGAGGGCAGTGTCACTGTATTCTTGGTTATTTTAACCCCAGTCAGAGACGTGAGCTCACAAGGAGCGTATTAGTCTTCCTGACAGGATATAAAACATGTTGAATGAAAGTTGAGAATTGTCTGGGACTGCAGGGCTGCACAAATAACTAAAACAATTCTTCTTTTTTTTTTTATCAAATCATAGATATTTATCTCTTCTACCACTGAAATGGTCTCTTTGTATACAGCTGTATCTGTATGTGTGTCTTGGATTGAAGCACTGGCATTATTAACTCCTATGTAGCCTACTAAAAGCCCGGATGAAGCTCATTGCATGCGCTACATAATATGTAGTTGGTCTTATTTTTATGGCATAATTGCTTCCACGTTATTTTGTGGCTGTGGACTGTAAACATACTCCTCTACCTCCAAACACCCCCCATGTCTAACAACCAGAGATGGGGCTCAGTAATTGGTGCTCCTGCATGGTTCTCAATCAGTTATCTGCAAGGTGGCACCTTGGAAACTACCTAAACTAAGTGACTTCAACTTTCGAGCTTTTTTCAATGCCAAATTGAGGGATCAATGTCAAGATAACATAACAGCCTTCAGACATTGAAGATGAATTGAGTTGTGTGGACCCGTGAAACAGTGTCTGTGTGCTTGTGTGCAAACATGTGTACTTTGGGGTGTATGTTGTGTAATTAAATTGCCATGACGTTCTCCAGCTCACTCCTACGTCTGGAGCGTAGGTTATTTCCTCTTCTGACCTGTGCGTACTACACTGGCCTGCTCTTCATAAGCTCATCGAAAGCGTGAAAAGAAGGCTTTTGTGTGTCTGCACAGACTTTTGCAGCTCTGACTTTACACTGAAAATGACAATGTAGTCATGTCACAGAGTGTGTCTCATTTTCTTTGTCTTTTTCAGTCACAGCAGAGTCCTGTTATAGCACCTGCTCTGCTCAGTATGTTCTTATACATTTAGAATACGAGAAGAATGTCTGATTTCTAACCATACTGTGTGTTTTCTCTATCCACAGGGCTCCAGAGATCATCCTGGGCCTGCCATTCTGTGAGGCCATAGACATGTGGTCCCTGGGCTGTGTGATAGCTGAGCTTTTTCTGGGATGGCCCCTCTACCCTGGAGCCTCAGAGTACGATCAGGTAACACATAATGGTTGCTTGGACCTTCAAATTGTCTCCTGACCTCTGAGCAACTGATGATTGTGTGTGTTTGGGTGCTAGCAACGCAGAGAATCTCTGTTTATGTGCAGTTATATGTATGTGTGTGTGTGTGTGTGTGTGTTCTTTCTCCATGAGTGTGTTTGGGAGCGTGGGATGCTTCTCCAATCCCCCTGACAGCCCCTGATGATTCTTGCGCAGCCTCCCTGTTTATCTGAACAGATGCCACAGAGCCACTTGTCCAATTAACGCAGCCCCTGTGCTCCAGAGCAAGACACTGCCGCGTTCCCCTCTCTCTATCAGTCAGACGAGGCTCAGTGGGAAAACCTTGAGCAAGTTGTGCTCCATCACTGAACAAGCTTGCCTGATTTTTCACAAGCCCGAAAACTTAGCGAAAAAGTCTCAAATCAATCTTACAGTAGATTCTTGCGCTGAGGTCATGTTTGGGTGCTCTGCATATTTCAGACAGCTAAGTTTGTAGTAGTTAATGTCAGCCTAGATTTTCAAACTGCCAAAAGAACATCCATCCTAAAGTTTAAGCCTTTGTTTTTGTCATCAGCAGCAAAGTGCTCCCCAATAAAATGCCATGTATGGTTCAATCATGCATATGATATGAAAAATCTCAAATTTCATCTTCTGTCTTGCAGATCCGGTACATCTCACAGACACAGGGTCTGCCTGCAGAGTATCTGTTGAGTGCAGGGACAAAGACCACCAGGTTCTTCAACAGAGACCCCGACTCCACCTATCCTCTCTGGAGACTTAAGGTACAGCTGGAATGGTACAGATGCATGCACACAAACTCACACAACTCCAAGATGGCAGCATCAAGAACATTCTTCTAGGAGCAGGTGATATTTTTGCCAGCAATATCTGCCATTAATATTCCAGAAACTCTGGCTACACCCTCTGTTCCTGCCTGTGCCTAGGATTGATCTTTTTCGAAGAGCAAAGTGTATCTTGTGTATTCCAGCAACATACCACACTGACACCAGCTGATGTCGATGATGATTGGCCTTTAAATTAAGACATGTGATAGCATAGAGTGCATAGTGCTCTCAAGTCAGCTTTTAGCAGTTGTCAGGTAATAGTTGCACAACTTGTGCTCAAATTTAAGAATTTCTAAGAGCTTATGAGGCCCCTTTAAAACACATTGTTGTCGGTTTAAACAAGGGGATTTCTGAGTTTCTGAAGATGAGAGTTGACAGCAGTATTGTAACAGATTGTTAGCTTGCACTTGACACCGCTGCTGTTGCTCCTCGTGATTTTCTAGCGTCTTTGGTATGTGGAAAATCAAACGTCGAGGCACCCTGGCCACTTTTTTTTTTCCACTCCGCAGAGTGATTGCTCAGCTTTAATCTGACCTTGCCATGTGTTTCCATGTAACAGCAGCTGCGTTGCTTTGCTGACTGTAATTAAAAAATATCATGTGTTCAGTCAGGAGGTTTCTATAGTCAACACAGATCAGTTTTGTGTAAATTTGCATCCTTTGAAAAAGAACGATCACATGTGTTTATACTCGTGCATTCAGATAGTTTAAGTTCATTTGTGCCCATGTATGTAAAACATGTATATGTGCAGTGCAGTTTACGTTCTGTATATTGTCTCAGTGATATAGTGTGTGCCTCCACATGCAGTCTGCCCTTCTTCCCGCTGTTAGATGAGTGTTTGTGTGCTACCCCAGGGTTGCTCAGAGGGCAAGCCGAGTCCTGCTGCACATCAACAACAAGAGGCTGTAATGAGCCAAATGTAAATAGTGCATTTCCAGAGGGGAAGTGTGATGGGATTTGAGAGGAACATCTGCTTCTTGTCTCCTGCAGACTCCAGAGGACCACGAGGGTGAAACGGGGATCAAGTCCAAGGAGGCTCGCAAGTACATCTTTAACTGCTTGGATGATATGGCGCAGGTATTCCGTTTAAGTATCACCAAGCAAGACTTTCCCCTTCCTTCCCGAATCAGACAATAGATATATTATTTGCTTTTGCTCTTTCTTTTGCTTCAACCGCATCCACCTGTCTCGCATGTGAAGCCTCTACCAATGGGTCGACTCCCGGGCCAGTTTCATCCATCACATCCCGAGAATTATCTGTCAGATATTTGAAATCCTTTAAAATATTTATCCTGCCAAGGCCTGATCTCCAGATGCGGCGTTGCTCTGCTGCTATATAGAATCTTACAGGGTGAAATGAAAGCAGCTGTTCACTGAACCTCCCCCTCAACTCTGCCTCTGCTCTTCATTTTGCTTAACTGCTATCTAATAAGTTACAGACAGACATTTGAAGTGAACATGTGGCGAGGCTGGTTAACGTGGTTTATATGTACAGTTTGCTTTCCTACTTAAGCTGGAGGGAGTGTTGTGGCTGTGTCTTTGTACATCCATAGTGCGCATAAGCATGTTGAGGGCAAAATGTACTCAACCCCCCCCCCCTCCTCACTGACTGACACAGGCATGCACACAAACACATTCCATATGGTCCCCACCAGTTTTTCAGACCAGCTCAGTGGGACCCACACCATATTGTGTCTGCATCACTCAGCTGGTTAGCCCCTCTCCCCCCTGCAGCTCTGCATGTCACCTGTGGGAAATCTTTGTTTATAACTTTTTACATAACCCCAGGAAGTGACTTATATAGCGGACTTATATATGGAAAAGCACTGCTACTGAACACAGCCACAGCCAATGTCACTTTCCTCTCTGACTCAAGAGTGAATCCACGTCTCCACGGTGGGAAAGTTCACGTGTAGCCATGACATTTTGATAGGACGTGCCTGACAGTGAGATGATAGTGAGTGTTGTTTTGTTCACCCTTGCTTGGCCAAATACTGGTTCTGCTGGTAGATGTGGCAGCGGTGATGGAAAATGATAATGTTTTTCCCAGGGCCCTTCGAATCTGTGACAGCACTCTCTTGTCATCATGCACCTCGATGCTGCCTCTGATAATGACTAGCCAAGAGATAAGAGTTAAGTAGGTGAATTATTTCATTTGGAATATGGCCATCTTGGTACACAACCAGCAGCAGCCTCTGGAGGCTGTCCATGTGGTTACACAACCCATGTAGTGACTTAAGTGATGGAGACAATTATGGTTGTCCAGTAGCGCCCTGGGCCGCTGTCAGGCCTGTCTGAAATAACATGCTGCCGGCTGAGACAAGATAGTATCGCTGCCTGGGCTCGCTGAATTTTCAGTTACCACACACACACACACACACACACACACACACACACACACACGCACACACATGCAGCACAGAGTTTAATGAAACCAACCTGCACTGGTATGATATCCCCTGGGTCATCTCTGTCTCCTACGCTTCAAGCTCTGTGTCCCATCTTCCTCTCACTGTTGCAGCCAGACTCAGCGTTCTACAGAGATACAGCAGGGCTGCACAAGCTCAATGTGGGGGGGGGGGGGATGCCTTTTTCGCCCCATCTCACTATCCCAACCATATAAACAAGTCAGCATTGTGGACATCTGTCTCCGTGTGTATATTGGATGATATACTGTAGCTGAAGGCCCTGGAAGAAAGAGGAGCAGGGTGCCAGGAAGAGATAATGAACCTCCTTTAAGTCGTGGGAAATGTGGGGAGGCTTTAGTCACAACTACATCTAATTTGAGTAAATCAGAGACCAACTTAGAGCAAATGCAGGACCCCGCTTGAGGCCTGGTGTAGATGGAAGGAAGGCCTGCTCGAAAATGGATTCACTTTGATCTGCAATACTTCAATATCTCTTGATAAGAGTGAAGCCATGGCAGGAGGAGCAGCATGGTCTTCAGCTTATCTTTCTTTTATTATGTGCACATAAGGTTGCACTTTTCCTTTCTTCTGCTACTTTTCTTACTGAGAAATAAAGTTCATGGGTAAATCTTGTTGTGGTTGTAGTGCTGTGCATAAGACAAGCCTGCATCCTGCATGCCCAGCTCCACGTCTCCTGAGGCGCAGCCCGATCTGTCTCACTGCTCGACATCTGCCACCCCTGCCCTTACTCCAGAATGGCATGTCGGCGCTCCTCATGGCACAGATGTGGTCCACACACAGCCGTTGACATGCAAGACACGCAAGGCTGACCCATGTTAGTTGATGCCCCTTGTCTTTATGTACATTTAGTGACTATTTTCGTTCAAGATTTGAAAATGTTACATGTTGCGTGTTTTGCTTTTATTGAAAGACAATGAAGCATGGCGATCCAGTAAATGTGCATATCTTAATCGAATGGAAAATTCTTCTTAGCCTGTCTGATTATTGCGGCACACATCAGCCAACTCCCACCTGCGATGCATGTGCAACCAAACTATGTACATTTCCCAATGTCATCTCTTCAGTTAGCAGAGGACGGTGAGATTATTTCTCACTTCATTCTGCAGATTATTCCTTTATCACAGTTAGCGGAGATGGCATGCAGAGAGGAATGGTTACAGAGCCCAAATAACCTGCATAGAAAAGGAGAATTGAATCAGATGTTGCGGTGTTGACTGGCAGCGCATCTGATAGCCCCTGGAGCAGGCCTACAGATAAGCGCTGCATCTTTATTAAAAACAGGCCTGCATGGCAGTCACAATCAACAAGGCTGCCTGTCTGTTACCACTGCCCCTGTCTCCTCACACTGCCTGACAATCCTGCTTGCTTGCGTAAACCGAGACTAGCTACATCGTGACCTTGGTCTACCTCGTTCTTTCCTCATGACCACCCTCAAAGTAAAACCCAGTTCAAAGAATTAGTCCCCTGTCTAACAAAGCAATTCCTGCTAGTTATGTAGGTTCTCATTAGAGCAAGAATCTGCAGAAATCTGCTTTGCACAGTATTTATCCTCAACCTAAGCCGCAATGTTAAATAACGACGGAGCGACACGATGTTCCAAGGCAGCTTCCCAGAATTGCCTCAAAACATATTTAGGTTAAGTTGTCTCATGTCGGCTTTCTCAGTGGCACTCACAAAATGGTGTCTTTCATGAAAGGTTTAACTTTTTTTTAACGACTAGCCAATGGAGGTGTTTTTTGGGCTTGTGTTTTTTGTTTGTTTTCACATGTCAGGAATAGATAAAAATCTCAGTGAAGGCGCCAGAAGATATTTTCAAGTGGTGCTATAAATGAATACCACGCAAATGTTTAGAATGTTCCTAAGGTGCAAGGTTATCACTGGACACACACACACACACACAGACACCCAACTGATGAGTCCTTGTGAGTATTAATAGACCTCTGTATGGGAATAGGTTGTGGGAGAGATTTTTCTCTGTCATCTGCAGAAACACAGCACAACCTTGAATGCTCAATCAGCCGTTGACAAAGTATTTGAAATGCTAAGATGCTTGTTTGTGTGTTTGTTTCCGTGCCTGCAGGTGAACATGACATCAGATCTGGAGGGGAGCGACATGCTGGCAGAGAAGGCCGACAGGAGGGAGTTCATCGACTTGTTAACCAAGATGCTGACTATTGACGCAGACAAGCGGATCACTCCTATCGAAACGCTCAACCATCCCTTTGTTACTATGTCACATCTCCTCGATTTCCCACACAGCACACAGTACGAGCTGCGCAGGCCCCGTTGTTGTTTATATCATTATCATTTTGAACAGTGGAAAAACAGCTGCCACTGTCATAACACACTCATTCCTTCTCCTGTCTCCCTCGCTCTCCGCCTGTACAGCGTGAAGTCGTGCTTCCAGAACATGGAGATCTGTAAGCGTCGCGTCAACATGTACGACACAGTCAACCAGAGCAAGACGCCCTTTATCACCCATGTGGCCCCCAGCACCTCCACCAACCTCACCATGACCTTCAACAACCAGCTGAACACTGTGCACAGCCAGGTAAAACTCACCAAGCATGCTGTTTGGAAACCACTGATAGTGAAGTTTTTTGCTGTCAGGTGCAAATATGCCAAGTTGTTTTAGCTGTGGTTTGCTGCATTTCCACGGTTGGTTCCAATAATCATATGATTGAAAATATGAAATAAGAAATGCAGCGTGAAGTAAATAAAAATACAGGTAAAAATAAAGGTCTATGTGACTTCTCAAAAAATAGAATATTCTTCACCTATTCGGAGAACACTGCATATGTATTTTATTTATACCTTATATGTAGTACAATGGATAGTTAAAGCCGAGCTGAAACCTTCAAGCAATGACAGATCTTACGTACCCAGTCAAATGTAGTCGTTATCAAATTATCTTATTATAACCACCCGACTGTCAGTAGCAGAACATCTTAGCAGCCCGTGAGCGGCTGTTTGTCTCTTTGTTCTATTTGCTTCTGTCCTGTCTGTCTGCACGTTTCCATGCTCACTGGCCTGCCTTTCTGCTTTGGTGCATGTATATCTGTCTGCCTGAGTTTCTGTCTGTGCCCCAGGTCCTGTGGGATTGTCACAAAGTGCTGATTACACTCATGACAAGCCCCACTTCCTGCTTGCCTTGCATTCTGGGGCTTTCAGACCTTAAGACTCCCTTTGCTAGGCTTCCTCTCTCTTTTCCCTCCTCTCGCTCCTGTCCTCCTCTGTCCTCTCGTCTGTCCTCCCATTTCCCCGGGTTGAGCCTGTGGTGCTTCACCGCTTCGTTCCCGTACGGTCTGTGAATCGAAACTGCTGACTTTTGGCTTATGCCGGAATCACCGAGCGTCGGGTTGCAAGGTTTTCCAGATTGTGCTTTTGTAAAACTCATGCTAACCCCCCCCCTCCCACACACACACACACACACACACACACACACACACTCCTCTCTTTAGTAAACAGAGTTCTTTATCACCAACTATATCGAGCCAGCTCACACTGTGTAGCATGCGACAAAAAGCCCATCTTGCTGTGATTTAAATGGATTAACATTCCCTCAGCTTGTCTTTTCTGCACCTGGCTCTCAGGGCATATAGTCAGACTTAAGTTAGTGATTTATTCAGCTCGATTCGTTTTGCAAGGCTGGAATGCATCTTTGGCTTCGTGTTTTGCTGCTTCCGTGCTTGTGTATGATGAATGCCACAGTGGCATATTGATTATGTCCCCTCCCCTGGTGTTCATCGAACACGCTAAAGAGAGCAAATGAAAAATGAAAGCGCTGTCTCTGTACTTCTCTTCGCCCCTACGTAGGCTTAATGAAAGGGCTAAAATTAGACCGTGTCTCATGGAGCAAATACTACTGAACTGAGCAAACGGTGTCTCTTAAAACATTTTTTTGTACCAAGGATGTTCCCACACAGTCTTAGTATTCCACATGTCTTATTAATGGTCAAGACAGGCTGGAGTTACCTAAGCTTACTTAATTATAGAATGACTCTTGGCTGTGAAATATTACTCCTGTCAGGCATATTGATTTGGAGGCTAGATAGTGAAGCTGTGACATGAAATGTCAAGTTTTGCCTCATCTCATTATATTGGCTCATATTGATTCTGTAACATTTACATTTAAACAGACTTATAATGTGATCTCCTTATGGCTGTAACACTCAGAATTTAAGGGTGATAATAAAGGAGATTGCTGTGTGCTCAATTGTTGCTAAATTGTGTGTACTAAACATAGTATCAATGAAATAATGTTATTCTCACTGTAGACAGTATACATTTCCTCTCTAGCAGCGCATTGTTCTAGGTTAGTTGGGGAGTAAACGCTGTAAATTATACAAAATTAACAAAATCTCAGTCTAAATGTGCTCTGGTGGCATTGATGGTTGATTATTCTAAGAATTGCAACATTGATTGCATTTCTCCTCACATTTTTTTTCTCCCTCTAATTAATCAAATCAACAGTCTGCATATTTTAAGATACGTTCAAATCAGTCGTCCAATTTCCTTATTCTTCCACCGGCTCTCATCAATGATGGATGCCCCGCCATCCATCTTCTCCTGATCTGGCGGTTGTTTTGCATGTTTATGTGTGCCTTATTCTGTTAGAATATTGTTCTGTCTTTCTGTTTTTGCCATGCCTGCTGTTAAACCTTGCACTTCCCTGTCATTCCCACCAGTTCCTCCACCCTCATGATCTTTATTTTGGTCCCATCATTCCTTTAGGCCACCAACCTGGCTCCCTCCTCAACCAACAATGCCACCCTTTCCTTTGCAAGTCCTGATGTCTCCATACTAAACTACCATTCTGCACTCTACCAGCCCTCTGCTGCCTCCATGGCAGCCGTGGCCCAGAGGAGCATGCCCCTTCAGCCGGGGGCTCCTCAGCTTTGCGCTGCCCGGCCCGACCCCTTCCAGCAGGCGCTCATCGTCTGCCCACCTGGCTTCCAAGGTAAGGAGTCAGTATGCATTAGTATGAACGGATAGAGTGGGGTTTGTGGTTATCTGTGCAAAACATAAGATCTCCATCTCCATTAGAACAGGCCATGATACAAGGAAAAAACACAATTAAACAGCATTTATCTGGTACCATACATACAGCACTGTAGTCGGTTGCAGACACACAGTGTCCTCCCCTTTTTGCTAGCTTTTTGTCATTTTGTTTTGCAGCTTTAGCCTTTCACCCCACAGGGAGAGTCAGTCATACCATACAAATGGTGATTCAATGATAACTTGATGAGGCAATTAATCATTTGAGAGGAAATGTAATATCTTTGTGTAAGGCTTACTCACCCCTGTTTTGTCTCCTCTGTGTTTGCACTGGGAGGGCAGAAGAGCTCTACGGCATTATTCTATTTGTTTATTTATTATTTTTGTGGAATGTGTCATAAAAAAAGTTATATTAGAAACTGTTTTGCATATATATATTGCATATATAACACGTTACTGAACCCTCGCTCTTAATTTTGCAGATGGCATGATGTTGTTCATAAGTGACAGATCTGGAGGGTATTGCTGTGCTTATTTGTTGACCTCCTCTGTGTGTGTGCTTTTTTTGTGCACAGGGCTGCAGGCGTCCCCTTCCAAGCACACCAGTTACTCTGTGCGGATGGAGAACGCTGTTCCCATAGTGACGCAGGCCCCTGGTGCCCAGCCTCTTCAGATCCAACCTGGCCTGCTTACACAGGTAGGCAGAGATTCAAGTGTCACAGAATAGGAACTAGTAGAGTGTTTTGGGTCTTAACAAATAGCAGTGCGTGGTCTGACTTGGAGCTGCTCACATTCAAACAAAGCTCTCTGCATCCCCTTTTTTCATAAGCCCTCACTAAGAATAGTATCTATCGATGGAGGCTGGAAATCACTCAGTGATTGTGACCCTGCCACTGCTGGAAGCTGTTCTTTTCATGAGCACATTCAGGCCAAGCTCTCCTGTGCATTGCTTTCTGCTTCTCTCTCTCTCTCTCCTCTTACTCTCTCCTTCTCACTCACTCTCTCTGCTGCCCCGCTCTCTTGGAGGCTGAGGCTGCCACGGTCTGATGCACACAAAGTCAGGAGCCTTTCACACAGAGAAGGCCTTCACTGGAGCCTGCACAGTGGAGCCGGAGCTTTAGCTGCTAGTATACAGTTGTTGGGAGAAACAGAGAGTGACTGTGCATCACTCTCTCTGCACACACACACACACTGTAGACCATTTCCATCGCCACGCCACTTCTTTCCCTATGGAAATTTCCATGAAGGCTTTAAATATCCCTGATAATCCAGGGAGTTTGAAGTGCTCCCTTATCTCCAGTTAATCATGCAGCAGGCAGGCGTCAAAGCTGTGTGTGTGTGTGTGTGTGTATGTGTGTGTGTGCGTGCCTGTGTTTCTACGGTGGGTTAATCTGTCAGATACCAAATGGTGATTAGCTCCAGGGCTGCTTCCAAGTCAGTCGCTCCAAATTACAGGCCTCAGAGGATCCTGGGAGGTCAGGGGAAGCTTGGAAGAGGCTCTGTGTGACCGAAGAATTCACAACATCACCAGATCTATAGATATGATGGATCAATCGGAGGCTAAATAAAACAAAAAATGTACACGTCTTAAGGAAAATGTAAAATTGCATGGAATGGTGTATCAAGTTTGGATCACACATTGCTGCCATGCTCTGCAGGTATTCATGTCTGTCTGCACACATGTTAAACAAAGACAGGGAATAGTTAACGCAAGCAGATGGTTTATATAGGCCAGCGAGCAGCACACCTAATAACTGGGTGTGTGGTGTGTGTGTTTATTCCTTTACTGTGGGAGGTCTCACAGGCATGGCTGAGTCGCTCTTTGCCTCTCTGTTGCATTCTTCCCACCTCTGCCTTCACCCACCCACTGCTCACCATTGCCCATGCACCCTTTGCCCACCTCGGACCCATGTTTAGTTTAGCCCCGAGCTCCCTGGGTGTGCAGAGAAGGGGGCAGAGTGAAGGAGGGTCCAAGCAAGGGGAAGGGAAACCAGCAGGACCTTTATCTGGAGCAGGAATGCAGAAAATGTGGAAACAATTGGGGAGTGAAAGCTGGGTCTTTCAAGGCCCCGAGGTGACAAAGGGTTTTCACCCGGGGAGTGTAGGTCGAGGTGGGAGGCGGTGGGCTGCTGATAGTGATGGTAGGCTCTGAGAAGAAAGGAAAACGGCCTCTTAACTGGGTTACCATTTCAAGGCAGACAGGCTGGTTACACAACGCAGACGCCTAGTGAGAGAGACATGTAGAGTGCCAGGAATGGAGATAGAGCGAGCAGGAGATGGATGGATGTATTAGAGTCCCTTAATGGAATGCAGATAAAAGGCCTTGGATGTGGTCTTGGATGTAAAGACCATCACCAGCTCCAGAATGTTCCATTAGAGATGTCAGTCGTCAGTGCAAAGACAAGGCAGCTCTGCTGGCCTGCAGGTGCCCCCTGCAGCACTTCAACCACAGGCTGGTTAGTTTGGACTTTGCAACCTGCCTCAGACAAAAACAATTCGACTTCCTCAAGCCTGCAGCCGGACTACAGAACAGCTACTTTGTGTGAGAATATAATGGAAACAGACAGAGCAAAGCAAAGATGTCAGTGCAAAGATAAAGGTTAAGATAAAGATAAAGTTAAAAGATATAAAAATAAAGTCACTGTACCGTATGCACAGATTATCATTTTATATGGTGCCTCTTTCTCTCGCTCTCTCTCATCCCTCTGTCTGCCTCTCTCTTCCCGTGTTTAAACGTGTGTGTGCTGCTGCACATACTGATGCCATTGTAAATAGATGTGCAAATGGTATTAAAGGAACAATTCATTAGCCCTGACATTAAAGTGCTAATCAATAGAGCTGCATTAAACTATTAGGGTTACACACACAGTAACACACAAACACGCGCTGGCATGCATGCATGCACACTCATCTTGGCATATTATGCCTGATACTCCTCCTGTTCTGCATCAGAAATACAAAGTAGCCTCTTTCACAGCAGCTTGAATAGGCCTACAAATTTAATTAGAACATAGGTTGATTTGACTCAAGTCAAACACATAATCACACTAACACACACACACACACACACGCAGCCACTCATACACATGCAGACAAAGAAAGGAACGGCTGTACATCTTTATTAAGTCCTGGTCTTATCTCTTTTGTTGATGGATGTCTCCTTGAAGCTGGCGGAGTTCATCCTGCGTGCCCGGTAGCTAGCTTCAACCAGCTGTTGTGCATTTTTGAAAACACGCTGTAATTTATCACAACACCCTCAAACTCATTTGCAAAGTTCAATGAGTTCCCTTTGTTCATTTATAATGATTAAATTAAAAAGATGCAAAAAATAAATAAATAACTAAAAATAATCATGGGTAAATGTGCAGTCCCATGACAGCCTTCATCAAACAACATTAATAAAACCCATAGTTTGGATGTTTTGTTACTGACTGTTTTTCTGTATCTCCTCTTTCTTGTCCTTTCAATCTCCACTTCTCACCCTCTTTGTTTTTTTCCCCCCACTCTGTATTCTCCTACCTCAGCAGGCCTGGCCCAGCGGCACCCAGCAGATCCTGCTGCCTCCAGCCTGGCAGCAGCTCACCCACACCTCAGTCCAGCATGCCACTGTCATCCCCGACTCCATGAGCAGCACACAGCCTCTCGCCAACTGGAGGTGAACGGCACGGTTTCCTTACTTCTAACTGCTCCAAGCCAGTCTGAACCTTTACTGATTCTGGAGGGCATTAATTGATGTCTGAATAGCGTGGCGTGTGTGGAATCCACCTTTCTTCACACAAGGATTCAGTTGGATAAATAAATCTACTAGTAAAGCTTCAAAAACAATGCACTTTTTTCAAATCACGTTTAAAAAACAACATCAGGGGCAAGTCTGTAGTTTAGGTCAGATAAATTGATTTCAAAGGCCAGCAGTGGTTCTTATAGGTCAAAATGTGCTATAGGAAGATGGTATGGCATAAGACTGATTGAATGAGGAGCCTGAACCTCCCTGATTACGTCTCCTTTATCTTAAATGAATCGCAGTCCCCCGTGTGAACACTGGTGCTTTTATAAGAGCAGATTTACCTCAGGGACATGGGCTATATGTACATGTGGAGACGTCATGCCAAGTATAACCTGTCACTGCGATGACTCAATACGTAAATGGATAGATGGAAGACGGTGAACTGCAGGGAGATAAGCAGGATTCAGGTATATAATGTGCATGTGGAGGGCTGCTGGGGCCATGTATGCTCAGATTCATTCAGAGCTGTCCTTCTGTGACCAGACACCCCCCCCCCCCCTTGTCTCTCCCTCCCTTCCTGTCCAGAGGCAGCTTTGTTGTCCTCAGAGAGACGATTGGGAAAGTGTCGCACTTCCTCTGCAGAGCTATCGCTCCACAGCTGCTGGTGTCAGCTCCTCTGCCCTCCCTCTTTGCTCTTTCGCTCACTTCTTCCCTCTTGCCCTCTTTAGAAAAGTTAGCTGCTGCCACCCGCTGGCTTCTATGGGAAATACTTTCTTTTTCCTCCTCAATATTGGGTTTTAAACATCCTGACGTATCAACATATTTGTCATCATTTCATGTTTGCTACTCAACTTGCAGGCTTCTTATTGTTGTGGTAACATTACTGTGTGTTATATTACAGGAATTCCCATCCTCATGGCAGCCATTATAATCCCATCATGCAGCAGCCAGCCTTGTTGGCTGGCCACGTCACCCTCCCGTCCAACCAGACGCTCAATGTGGGAGTGGCACATGTTATGAGGCAGCCCCCAACCAATAACATCTCCTCTTCCAAAAAGAACAAACAGCACCAAATGTCTGCCAGGTACACTGACACTCAGATGAGTCTAGACTTACTCTAAATCATCATACTGGCAGCTTAAAATCATCACAAAAGATCATGATGTCTCTTAGCTTTTGATTTGGTGGTCTTGGATCTCCAGCATCTGTGTATATTGCCCTCTATGTGGGACTTACCCTCTTCTTTTTCTTTCTATAAGGAACATGTCAGCATACGAGGTGTCATCCTCTCAGGCGGTGCTGTCCCCGCAGCGCTCCAAGCGGGTGAAGGAGAACACGCCCCCACGTTGCGCTGTGCTACAGAACGGCTCCGCCTCCAACTGCATGCCCCCGCAGGGCTGTGGGGGCGGTGGGTGGGGGGCTAACGAAGCAGAGCAGGCTTCAAGCACAACCCGCGACCATCAGCACCAGCACCACGTCCCCAGACAGACCATCATCATCCCCGACACGCCCAGCCCTGCAGTCAGCATCATCACCATCAGCAGTGACACAGATGAGGAAGACGACCACAAACACAACAACAGGTCAGTCACTTCTTTTTAACTCAGCTGATACGGGCTAAGAAGTTTGTTTATCATTGAGGTTGCCAGTGGTCTATGAGTGCAAAATGAATAGCAGCACACAAACACATCACAGAGAGCTGCGCTCGCAGATCGAGACAGAAAACCGAGACCTCTTTCGAAACATGGCATGCATCTGCTTTGACTTAGAGATATGTTTTCACCATTGCCAGCAAACCTAAGAAGCCAACTAGCTACCATTTTATTTTGGTTGCGAGTTGTGTATGATATGAGGCATTGCCAATTACATATCTTTGTGTTTCTGACATCAGATTGCTGTGCGACTATAAAAGTAATTTCTGAAGTCATAAAATGCTAAGGCCACCCAAAGTTTAGAGAGTGCAAAAACATCTTAGAAGTACAGTAACAACTTAAATATGTATAATGAAGTAAGGTGCAGGGTCTGTACTTGCCTGCACCATACAGTATACAATGGATGGAGAATCTGATGATGATGAATACAGTGAAAACATTCAACCAATAAACAAGCACATAATACATACACAAATACACATAATACTGTATACTATAAAAGCCTTGAGTTTACCTCAGTCACTGGAGTTGATTTCTCAGTAACTTTCCTTTCTGGTCCTCTTCTGTTTCCTCCAGTTCATCTTCAAAGCATCGGAAGAATGTCATCAGTTGTGTGACGGTCCATGACTCACCCGACTCTGATTCTTCCAGCCACAACAGCCCCTACACTGTGGAGTCCAGACCCCCCAACAACAACAACAGCTACGACACAAAGACCACCATCCTGGACAACTATAACAATGGGAACCCCCGCACCATCATCATTCCCCCTCTCAAAACCCAGAACAGTGAGGTCCCGAATGAGTGTGAGCGCCTGATGTCAGGTAAAAGACTGTGACAGATTCTTTCCTAACCTAAAGCACAGCCTCATGCATTAGCTGGTAAATATCATGTTGTCAGCTATTGAGGCTGATTAAAGGTGCTGCTTCCCAGTTAACCAAATGTGTACCCTCCCTTGTGTAGATGCAATGAACCATCAGAATTCAGCTTACAAGTTCAAATCCTCCAATGGAGTGATGTCCGGCAATAATCACATACCAGGGGTCATGACTGGAGGGGGGTCCTACAGACAGCAGCGCTCAGGGCCGCACACCCTCCAGCAGCAGCCTCTCAATCTCAGCCAGGTATGGTGACACGTGCGCTCACTGTTCAGAGTGTGAACATGTGTGTATGAAACCTCTCACGTCTCAACATTTTAGGATCATGCTGTAGAGGAATTGCTTGAAATTTTGGGAACTAGGCTTTTTCCCGTTCTTGCCCTACGGTAAATATGAAGCTAAGGCTAGCAGCCAGTTAGCCTAGCTTAGCACAACGACTGGAACGTGGGGGAAAACAGGTAACCTGGCTCTGTCCAATGGTAGCAAAAATCTGTCTACCAGCACCTGTGAAGCTAAATAAATAACACGTTATATCATGTTTGTTCAATCTGTACAAAAACCAAAGACATATTTTGCATTTACAGTTATATAGGGTGATTTCTTGGCCGGGCTCAGTCACTTCCTGGGGTCTCCGCTGGTTAACTGGCAACCTGACATTAAAGTTAATGAGCTTTAAAGGTGAGGTAGATGTGGACAGAGCAGGGCCAGCTGTTTCCCATGTTTACAGTCTTTGTGCTAAGCTAAGATAACTGGCTGCAGGCAGTAGTTTCATGAGACATGACATGAGAGCGGTATTGATCTTCTCATCTAACTCTTTGCAAGCAAGCGCATTTCCCAAAATGTCAAACTATTCCTTTAAGACTGATAATGCATTTGTGACATTATGCAATGGATTTTTGAAGGGTTTCATACACTTAAGAAATCATATTTGAGGCAATCAAACTGACATTCAGCCGTTCTATCTTCCAGGCCCAGCAGCACATGGTAGCCGAGCGAAATGGAGGTCATCGGCGCCAGCAGGCCTACATCACCCCCACCATCGCCACACAGGCCCCGTACTCCTTCCATCACAATAGCCCCTCTCACACAGGGAATGTCCACACACACCTAGCTGCCACGCACCTGCCCAGCCAGCCACATCTCTACACTTACACAGCCCCTGCTGCTCTGGGCTCCACCGGCACCGTGGCCCACCTGGTGGCGTCACAGGGCTCGGCGCGCCACGCAGTCCAGCACGGAAGCTACCCACCAAGCATCGTCCACCAGGTCCCAGTCAGCATGGGCCACCGCGTTCTGCCCTCCCCCACCTTGCACCACAGCCAGTACCAGGCCCAGTTTGCCCACCAGGCCTACATCAGCGCCTCGCCTGCCTCCGCTGTCTACACTGGATACCCGCTGAGCCCCGCCAAGGTCAACCAGTACCCTTACCTCTAGAGAAGACACTGACTGACACTGGAGAGCACGACCCAGCGCTGCTGCTTCCCCGCCCGCCCTGAGCCCCATCAACATCCTAAACATCCTCTCCTCGACCTCAGACATAAACAGAGACAGAGGAACATGCAATCCTCATGAAACTGTCATGTATAACTTGAAGATGACAGAGAGAAAAAGTAAAAAAGATTCACAGCCTCTAGAAGCGAAACATAGGGTTGAATTTCAGAGGGGGCCGTTCATGTTTTCTTTCATTTTTGTTTTCTTCCTGAAAGGCCAGTTTTTGCTTTTATTTGTCTGTTCTTTGCTTTACCTTATGAGGAAAGTAATGTATCATTAGTTTTACAGGGAAGTTTGAAACAGGCCTTTTGCTACAGTGGAGGTTTTCTGGTTTGTTTTCTTTTATTTCCCCCTCTTAAATTTGGGAAGTGACTGTTGAACAGGGGTTACTGACTGGAAGCTCGGAATCCCAGGAGATTTGGGAGAAGGTGAAATACGGAAACCTGCTGCTCTTCAAAGAAAAAAATATTGATGGCCTTGAACTGTCTTAATATTTCCAAATCATTCATGGTGTGGGGAGAAACGAGAGGCAACTCCCCCCCGCCCACACACACACACACACACACACACACTCCACCTTCTCCAGCCGAGGAGGCTTCTGGAAATATAACCAACAGAAGACAACAAACTTTTTAGTGTATTTATAGATCCTTTATGTTTCACCTTTATGATGATTCTTCCGTTTTAGCTAGGTGTCTTAGCTGGGCCCCGTTCTTAGAATGTAGCAGTCTGCACCTGTTTGTTTTAAGAAGAAAACGTTTCTTTTTTCCTGATACCAATAGATTTATTTGTTCCTCTTTTTTTCAATGTGATTGCACAAGTGGTTATAATAACATAGGCATGTACAACGTGATTGTCTGTGTGTGCTACTGTCAGCCATGCGTGTGTAGTCCACCTCCTCAAAATTCTCTTCGGTCTTTAGGTTTTGACCATTGTTCCCTCGTAGTGCCTTACAGATATAACGACACAGTTTACTTGGCTTGGATCATGAAAGCCACAAGAGACTATAGCTATACTTAGAGAGACATGTTTCCCTGGTTTGACATCGTAGTCGGGGCAGTTGTAGCTCTCTTCCAGGTGTAGGCTCAGCCCTTGCTGTTTCTTGTCCTTAATGACAGCATACTACAGATAATGAAGATTAATGTCAGAGTTGATATCACGCTGAGCTATTTTATTATGTGTGCATGAGATAACTTGCCTGGGGTTCTTACCAAAGTCATAGATAAATTCTTGATACATTTGCTCTGGATATTAATGTAAATATGAAAATGTACAGATTTGCTGTAGCTGTAAACCTCTATCACAGTGATGCCCAAAATGTGGCTTTAGTTTGGAATATATTTGTCGGGGGGGGGTTTCTTTTTAATCACACGAGAATTCATGCATCGCAATTACAGAGCAGAGATATTAAGCTCTGTTTTCAAGTACAATGTTTCAGACGCAGCAGAGGTCGGTTTTTTTTTAAGGTTAAAAGCTAGTCCGAGAGAAGGGCCTGACAGAAAGTGATTGTTGCCGTGAGGGTGATGCTGTGAGGCTAGAGATAGCCAGGCTGCAGTGAAGAGACAGAGTATCGAGGGTTGTTTGAGAGAGGATACTGTGTAGGCACGAGTGAGGGGGCCGGTTGAAAGCATAGGGTCAGTTTAGGTAGGGACTGAGGAGGGCAGGGTGAAACTCTCTATCTTAAACGGGACTAAAATGGTAGCAAGTTGGCACTGAGCAGGTTGATAGTAACACGGCGTGCGGGTGGTCGGAAGGAGCCGCAGGGGCACCACCTCACTTGAACGCACGCTTAGAATTCTGACGTGAATCCTTTTGTTGTTGTTTGTTTAATTGGAAGTTGTTCAATTTGTCGCACATGAGGTTTGGGTAGCATCTCAGAGCTACAAGAACAGAAGGGAAACGACCACAGCGTACACCTGGAAGGGCACTTTGTGGACGATTTGTTGCCACTGTCCATTTGTCTTCGAACCAGGTACACCGCAGACATCGCCACGCCAGCTGAACGGGATACCTGAACACTTAGAGAACCAATAGGGCTGTCGCTTTGTGTGTCTGCTGCCATCTTTTCTTTTTTTATTCTCGTAGCCAATTATACAAATAATCTCCCCTGTTTGTTTGTCCTCTTCAACGTGGGCACATCAGGACCGCTGGTGGCTTAGTGAAAGCCTTCCCCTCTCCTTCATGGTATGCCATTGTACTTGCATTTGAAGTGATTTGTTGTTGTTTTTTTTAACTTAACATTATCTTGAACTTTTTGACATGGCTGTAGTACATGTTGTGTTTATTTTTTAGAGATTGTTGCAATAATTCTTGTGGATGTTTTATGATGAGCGTGCGTGTGTGTGTGTGTGTGTGTGTGTGTGTTTTTATTATATGTCAGGCTCATTTCTATTTTTTAACCTGGGGGTTGATGTACAGTAATATTTAGTATTCCGTGGAGGTGGGTGCACCTGTGTAAAGTGTTGCAACACTGCTGATGATAGTGTTGAGTCGATGATAATTCGATGGGGCCCTTATAGATAGTTGTTAGACTGGCTTGAGGGTGCCACACCCAGGTTTGAAATCCAAAAATCTCTGTAGAAACCCCTTGATGGGCCCCAGAGTGGTTTGTCATCCTGGTACTTGCTTCCCCAAAACTCTCCACTCTCCATCAGCTCCAGCATGCAAACCTTGGGTGCGGGCAGTTAAAGATGTGATTGCATTGTATGTTGCTGGTTACATCATTCTTCTCTGTTCTGTTGTTGTCTTTTGGTTTTATTGTATTTACCTAATTTCCTCTAGGTCACTGGGGCCTAAACACACACACATAAGGGAGATGATTTTCCATTGAAGTCTTTTGCCTCCTCTGTTATGAGACAGACTACTGAAACATTCCACTGTTTGAGGGAATTTGGCGTTACCCATGCTACACTGCTGTCCTGTTCCCCTCTCCTGTCAGCACGGGGACGACATCGTCACACTAGGACTTTTTTCCTCCCACCAAAGAATTCAACAGATTGATCATGTACAGCACAGCACAGTAGAATTACAAGCAATCCTTGACAGCGTTGCTAAAGCAGACAGGCAATAACTTCTGGTCTCATCTTTAAACATATTACAAGTGCTTTTGAGGACGTGTTGTTTTACCCCCAAGCAAACGCATGTGTGCATACGATGTACAAGTGCCCCGGGAGGATTTAACATACTTAATGCATACAGCACTATTCAACTATGAGAAGAGCTGCAGTCTGTTTTACTTTCATTACTCCTCACACTTGGCCCGTAGATTGAATGATCAATAGTTATCTAACCTCCAAATTGTTTTATAAGCCAGTTGTTTTTTTATGTTGTCGATGTTGTAGCTTTATTGGTGTTGTATGAAAATGAATTTGTAAAGACAAAATAAGCTTTGTTTTACATTAGCGTGCCATGAAATAGAACGACCTGTAAGAAATGAGTTAATCAAAAAATGTACCAACTATACCTTTAAAACCACGGTCACCCGCACAAAATGAATGTAATATGTGACCTGCGACATCTGAAATGGCTTTAGATCTTTCTCAGTGGGTGACAATTAATTTAATTTCTACACCGATTGTGGCCATGCATGATGCAATAATTATACATCGGATCTCAAGCAAAATCCAATATGAGAGAAATAATGGAAAATTGCCACTAGCCTCATGAGTAGCGGATATCAAATCATCACTTTCTTTTCTGAAATGACACATCCAATTAAGAGAAGCCTTCTATACGCAACGTTATGGAAAATTACTTCATGTGTATACCTTTGTCTATCACTCTTTTGCATAACCAATGTTTTGTGTTTTACAAGAAAGGGGAATCAGAAATGTGAGCATTAACGTAGCTCGAGTGACCTTACAAATTACCAAAATGTGCTTAAGTTGAGTGTAAACATGCTTTGTGTTGTTGAGGTGAGCATAGCCTTCCCAGCTATCGAATTTATTATTAGAGTACTGCCTTCCAAATACCCAACAATACCTCCAAAGGTTTAAAATGACATTTAAATTAGATCAAACTAAATGAGGCAGTATCTCACTCTCTGTGAAGCCTGGCATTCTCCTATGAAATACAGTCAAAATTCCAACTGTGCTCATGGTGTTTTCCTGAATTCTCCTCCTCCCGGAGCTTTGGAAACAGCGAGAAACATTCCTGAGAGCATGAGTCTTTTTCAGGCAAACTCCGTCAAGGTGACTTGAAGCTCAGCAAGAAGCGAGCAGACAACATCAACCCACACACCCGTATACAGTATGAACTGTTTGGCAACGTCACAGCTGCTTCCCATAGTACAACGGGGTTAGGAACAGGTGTTGGGTGGATTAATCATGAGCCGATGTACTCTCTGTCACCAGGAAATTCATAATCTAGCTACACGAGCATTCTTAAAGCCCTTTTTGGATGAGAGTGTATGTTTATGTTTTTTTTAACCTTTTTTTTTTGAGGAGATCTGCTCCTTTTGCTGGCTATTCCTTGGCGGAATTCAGGGTGAGGCGGTCAAGGTTTGATGCCATCACTGATAGATGGGTGTCAGGTGATTACAATGTATGAATTTAAGAACCAAAACTGAATCAAATACGATTGCTTTCCTACTATCTTCATTTATTCCAATTTGTGTAAAACCCAGGCGAGGATATGGATTCATTTCTACGACCTTAAGTCCCCAATTAAGATCTTTGGCCCTACTTTGCATAACTGAAAGATTCAGCTTTTCCCATCTTAACTTTCAGAGGGATTTCTAGCCAAAGATAGTTATTTTTGTGGCGTTAATAAACAGAATATAGAAGTGGTAGACCAAAGCTACATTCAAAGCCAGATTTGCCACTTTACTCCACAAAAATATTCATCTTAAGCTAGAGGTCATGTTAAAGCCACAATCCCTTTTGATACATTCTCAAAAAACTGACAGTACGTTAGCGTAGCTCAATTTCTTAAACGGCTACTTGCACAACAACATTCCTGCAAGTGATAAATCGGTTTATTTACATTTTCTAAAGACTGAAGAGTGCATCAAACCCTGACCCCCTTTTGTGTCCATTGCTGTATGGTTTCTCAATGGTGTAAAATCTCATTCTTTGTCGATAAAGCTAATCTGTGCTGCAGTATTTCCTAGTATACTTCTCTGTTAATTGTCTTTTCTTATTTACTTTTGTTTATTGGGGTGTGATGTCTCATTATTTCAATCTGTTGACGTAGCGTTCTATGTATACCCTCTCTTCCTTAGCTTAATATTATTAAGTATGTTATGAGAATGGATATTTTACTGGCTTTATAGAATGTTTAAATAAATATAATAATGACAATAAGAAGAAGGATTAATTAAACCTCCTAACAAGTTGAATACTTGCTACTAAGCGCTTGTGTTACCATTATGATGTTGTGTGCTTCTCTTAATAATTTTCGTTGTAGAAAAATGGAGTGAATTTATATTAGGCTTCGAAAAAACTAATGATAGCATTGTAAATTTTACAGGAGGATTTTAACAGTCAAACAGCTTCGTCAAATAGAAGATTATAGTTATTTTAATTGTCCTCTTTACTAACTATAGGGTGAGAAGGGGCTCGCGTTGTGGTGAACTATGTTATAGCTTGTTATTCACTGTTACTTTTGATCATTTTTTCGGTCTCCGAGGTGAATCGAGTTATTAATGAGAATTTGTATGCTCACATATGCATATTGTATATGTGTAGAAATGTAATCACACTTTGTCTTGGATTTACATTAAACTGTTAAGTCACGGCACCAGTGTCCTGTTTTCTACTGTAGTGTGTGTGTGTGTGTGTCCGTGCTAGAGGTTTGTTGTGAGTGATTGAGCATCGTAATGCTTAATACATCAGAAAGGAAATAAACGCATACAATAAAAAGTAAATACACTACACACTATTTCTCCAAAAATGTCAAAATGGTTTGGCATCCATGAAAAAAATATGTGAAGGCCATGCACACTGATTAGACCCGAGGTTGATGTTGGGGGCAGCTATCCTGGGAATTGCATGAGGTACCCAAACTACATGTAACTATTAGAATATTTAAGGTGTTGGTTGTCCTGCAACAAAGCTAGCAGGAGCGTCAGGGAGATGGTTATTAAGCACAGTCTGTACATGACCACAGTCCTAAAAAGAGGTTTAATCAAGTATTGTGGATCCTCAGAGTAAGTTCCCACATTGACAAGCATACACACAGTTGAAGTGGCCCTGAGCAAGATATTGGATCCAGTAGTGGAAGTATTCTGCTCATGTATGTAAGTGAAAATCAAAAAGCAGAAATACCACTTAATGGCTAATGTATATATAGCTATAGAATAAACAAGTGGGATAAAAAGTGCAATATTGCCTTTTTCATGCAATGCAGTTTTAATAAAGTACCATAAACTGATCTTGTGAAGTAGAAGTACCACGTAATTGTACGGTAGTTAGGTTATTGTACATAGCTACATTCCACTACAGACTGAATCTCTTGCAATATCTTTTTTATATACAATCATCAAGTCATGTATTGAAAAGAGACCTAAGATTTAATTGTTCATGATAAACTACCATGGCACGCACAAAACCTGCTAAATGTTCAGAAAGGTGTACTAGGACATGACTGAAAGGCAAACTGATCTGGCATCAGCATGATTAGACGTACCACACTGCCACCAGGTGGCAGTGTGCACCAAATTGTTGATAGACTTGGCACTGACGTGATTAGGTTATGCCTATCGTCTCCATTTATTTTCAACCACAAAACCTTGCGAAGTGTTTTACAGCAGGGAGCCATATCTCTGGATTTCGGCGCATTTACTTCCTGACAGAAAACGTGCATTACAGTAGAAACGACGTGTCCTCAGTGTGCCTCGTCAGATGGCAGTTGCAGACACCGCGCTGGGATAGGCTTATAAATGTGGATGGACATGTACATTAAAACGCACGGTAGTATGGTGTGTTGACAGGAAGGTAAACTCTACTCGGGCAATTAAAAAGGCTGCCGGTGGCCGATATATCCGTCTGCCAGTTAACAGTCTGCCTCGTTAAGCGCGTCATCGCAGGAGGCAACGTTGCCGTGGAAGCCGCAGACGCCAGTCGAGGGCGGCCAACCTAACATTTAACCCCGCCCCGCCACTCTGACAGACAAGAGCCGCAGCCAATGAAAGCGGGTCTTTGGTAACTCAGACACTAATCACACCAGCCAGGAGGCGGGACTAAGCCAGCCCACCGGACGAGAGAAGGTAACTGTTCCCGAAACAGTGCCAGCTGAAAGCCAGCTACGAGCTCGCGCACGCTGCGTTCCCACTGGAATAACTTCAAACGCAGGCAGGTGGTTTCACGGAGGCTACTGTTTTATCTCATCCGAGGACGCGTTTCTCGTAACCCAGACAAAGGAATTGATTTAAGTTTTTTTTTTTTGGGGGGGGGGGTAAGTCTTGAATGCGCAGCTATGAGCAGGCTGACAGGAATGGTTTCTGCGGGAGGGGGGAGGTCATCGTGTTGCCTGTGCACCCAGAGCTCGCTGTGGGAAATAGTGCCAAAGTATGTTAGCTAACCCCGTTTTGTAGCATCTTGCTGTGACACTCGGACGAGGGACGCAACCTGCTTTGTGTAGCCGCGTGAAGGGCCACGTGACCGTCAAACTTGCGAGGAACGGGACGCGATGTGGGACAAGAGACTGCGCCGTGTGTCAGGATGAGACGCTGTGAGAGAGAGCGGCTGAAAAGCTCGCCATGCAGCCGGGGGGGGGGGGGGTTACGTGTTCTAAAGCAGTTTGTTAGATGTTTTAGTGGGAGAATAATTCCGCTGTAGCGAGCTGGCTGGCCACGTGCGCGACATGTCTGCACTGCATTCCCCAAACTGGATCTATCCTCAGCAGGGGATGTGGAGTTATTGTCATGACGCACTGGGGACGTGACTGCTCGCGAGGGGCACAGATTAAATGTCCTGCCAGTGAGATGACAAATAGAAATGGCTGATCTCCTCTGAAGAGTTGACGGTCAGTTGTCCAGCAGAACTGTGCTGATCCAACTGACCCATCGGCCCCTTGCTTAAATGAGACGTTCTGTTATCGCAGGCGCTTGTGTGGGCTTCAGTTTAGCTGGTGGCTGGTTGCAGTTGACTGGAGTGATGGTCAGGTGGTAAAAGTAAATGTGGCTGCATTGTTTTGGAGTGTGACACTGTTGCTCTTTTGTTTTCAACAGTGGTTCTTCACTGCAAGTGCATGTTATGGAAAGCGGGGCCATAAACTGAAGGAGACCAAACCAGGCGGCCTGAAATAACCCACCGATTGTCTCTTCAGTATGAATCTTCTTTCTTTAATTGGATGAAATGCCTTGACCTTACCGCCGCCGTACCATGGCAGGTTTAGTCTCCTCTGTGGGTTTGGTGGTGATTCTCAAGGCTCTTATGCATGCCCGTGGCCCACGTGCAGCGTTTCTGGGGATGACGGTGTTGGTAACAGTGATCGCCGCTGACTCATCCGTTGCAGGTAAGTGATCTCCTTTCACTGACTCACATAACATGACCCGCTAATTTGCAACTTGTGTTACATAACTGACACAGATCGGTATCTTGTACGGCCTTCGATGAACTTTGAAGAAGAGCACTGACCAATAATGGACACCAGTATTGGATCAGGTTGCACTTGTAAGAATAATAGAGTTTTTTTTTTTTTTTGAAGGGGAAAAACCCCATTAATGTTTATTTTGGTATAAGAGATGGCAAATCAACGCATGTTTAAAAATAGGGAATGTTGTATTTGTTGAACAGTATGGGCCACATATTGTAACACAATAAGGGCAAAAAAGTGTCGGGT
The DNA here is from genome assembly GCA_036023855.1 of Gadopsis marmoratus. Taxonomy (NCBI): domain Eukaryota; kingdom Metazoa; phylum Chordata; class Actinopteri; order Centrarchiformes; family Percichthyidae; genus Gadopsis; species Gadopsis marmoratus. Next base: position 17,016 of record JAVQJF010054033.1, on the reverse strand, counting down.
AGATTTGCTTCACTCACCAGCCAAAGAAATTAAAAACAAGAGTACGGTAATCTCTTGAGTGGCTGGAAAATTTGAACATTAACCAGCCATGTGGCAGGTGCAGAGAGAAATTATTTTATGTGCCCAGATCACAATGTAGCATTTGTATGGTGTATTTCACTTAATCTAACGGAAACGCTACGTAAACCTGTTCAGCGTGTGTGCAGCAGAATGTGTTACTGGCCTCCAAGATCCAACTTGGATGTAATCAAGATCTTTGTCTGGATGGATTAGTTCCTGGTAATGGTTAATCTACCTTCTCTTGTCCTGGGTACTGGGTTAGAGAGAAATCAGAAGCCTGCAGCCATCTATCCATTTTCTATGCCACTTGTCCAGTGCAGGGTCACAACAAAGTAACTTTTTTTAACCTCCCCCCCCTCTTTATTGACTTTGGGTAGGTTTGTGGCACATTTCTTTTCAACAATACGTGACACGGTTACAACAGTCACATCTTGGAGATGCGTAGTACAACCGCAGTCTTGTTTGTGGGCCACTGAGCAGCTGCACTGGAGCAGTTGGCGTTATTATGTGCCTTGCTCAAGGCCAACTTAACCAGCGACCTTCCAGTCATAAGCTTGCTGTCCTAACCTTCAGGCCACAATAGCCAACTCTTCTACTTAAAGCTTGTCATCACCTAATAAAAATAGATGACATATAGCCCTAATAGTCAGTTGTTTTGCCATTAGTTTACAAGTGCGTTTGAAACAAAAAAGTCTGTCTGGTAGTTTACCTCAGCATCAACTAATGTCTTGGTTTTCATGTGAGTAAAGTCAGGGCTACCTTGGGCAGTTGTAATATTTATAATGATTCATGTTTGAGTCTGGATTTTCAACAGTGTGTAAAGTTAAACCAATTTGCAGTAATTAGTGAAAGAGAAAGGGTCTAAATCTGTCCACTTGATGGGTTTTCTTTCCCTGGGCTTACTTTTATAGATAGTGACATGATCCCACCAGCGCCCCTCCCCCTACACATTGCCCAGTGAGAAGAAAATGTTTTAAGAGCAGCCAAAAACTCATGATATTAGGTTGTAATTGGATTATGTAGTAAATGCCTTGTGCAGGAAATCAGGAATTAGTAAATCTCAAATGCATGCTCTTAAGATAACAACTCCAACTTTCTTCAGTTTACCATTTTTGAATATGTGAGGCCCTTTTAAGACAGTCATGAGTCATATTTCAGATTTTGTCAGACTAGTGACCTTGTGTAGACAAAATACAGTTAAGTCATACTGTAAACAATTTGAAACAAATGATTTCAATTACAAATGCTTGGACAAGTTTGAAGTATGTTTCTTTCTTGTTTCTGCCGTTTTGCATTTGCTCATCGTATTCAGTCAGCTGTGTGTCTGCTAACAGTTTGCATTTAATCCTCCTGCAGAATGGTTCTCCTAAAGCTAGCATGGGCTTGTAGTGGGTGATGTGGCTCAATTTGCTCATGGTCTGAAGTGCACATTTAATTTAGTGTACTTTTTAAAGAGCATTTTGACTCCCAAGTCGATGACGGTTGTAAAAATAAACAAAAAAAAACAACGCTTGCAGAATATATTTTTTTTATTAAACTTCCATGAGATTTAGGATAACCACATTCCTTTGGCATTCTCTTCTAGGTGTCTTGCTACGAAGTGGGCTGGTGTCACATACTGTATACTTTGCTGATGATGTTCTTATTTACTTAGCAAGTGGCTCAATCTGTGTAGCAGAAAGGGGGGGGGGATTGTAAAGTTAGCACACATTTTGCTGTGGCGTTTTACTGCCCTTTATGTTCTGTTTCTTCGTAGGAATGCTTCACTTGCACAAGGGATTCATCAGCGTTCTTTAATCTCTTATGGGACGATATCGTCTGCCAAAGCAGCGAGGCTGGTTTCGGTTGACATTTCCTCATGGTTTTGATGATCACACTAAGCTAAATGCAACACTTTGAGGAGCATGTTGTAGGCAGACTGCAAACCACTGCATCACATGAGAATACTTCAGACATGGTTTGGACAGATTTCAGACAACTGCAGTGCATGCTGTTCTGAATTAGTTTGATTCAAGCACTCTAAATTTGGATGAACATTATTGCTGCACAATGGGAACATCAAGGGGTGGGAGGTATTTTTGCATTCGATAATAATGATTGTAAAAATGACAAGACTGCACAAGAAGAGTCTGATGTTTGTGATGCGTTACATATTGTAACAGTTGTGCAAATCTGTACTGTAACCCAGGTGTGTACTATATAGTAGGCTACATTTAGATAGCGTAGTACAGTACAAACAGAAGCTCGTGCTACACTGCCATAAGTGACCAGCCTCATACAGAATAAAGTTATCTTAATTCTCTACCAGTATAAAGATTACACTTCACCGCACTGTTGTTATTTACATGCTAAAAAAGCCCAAAAATCTTGTCTAACATCCATTTTTGCAGCTTTAAAAAAATGTTTTGAATGTGATCAAAACGTTTTCCCGGGCCCAGCATATGTCACTAAATGGAAGCACTGTAATCGGCAGATTGTGATTGTTTTCATGGTGAATGCTTCCTTAGTCTAAGACGTGCAGAGAACAAGTGGATGAAAACAAGTTGCCATTTGTTCTCATCAAGTGAAATACTGGCAAGAAATGGGAGCTGCTGACTCTAGAACCAGTATTGTATAAATACAGAGTTAAGTTAGTTAAGCTAAGAACAAACACTGTTTCATCTATTACAGTTCTAAAAACCTGTTACTTGCGTGTTATAGCTAAAGATCGAATTAGTCAGTGAGGCAACATTAACCTATAGAGCTCTAAACATTTCCCAAAAGGGAAATTTGTTAGAATAGCTGTAGTTATTGTGTGACAGGAGTGCTCACTTAATTCATGCACAGGATGACAACTGTGTTTCCATGGTCTGTTTCAAGAGTGAAATAACCATAAGTCATACAGCTTTCCTCTTACAGACGCAGAGAAGCACATTTTACAGTTTCTAGGTCAAATAGAGCATGGCGACCTACGTATAATTGTTCTTCCAGACTCGGCATCTTACTGTAATTTTCCTCCTTCTTACTTCCCTGCTTCTCTTGTTCATTCTGGTTCTCTGCTCAATTTGAAATAAATAGTAAACAGCTCTAAAATGAAAGATCTTTACAAACACATATATATTGAAGCTAAATTGCAATTTAGCTCCAACCGTCTCTCTTGTCTCTGCACCGCAGTGGCTGGCAAGTTCAACCAACACCGCAAGCTGCAGGCCAGCAGAGTCCTGGCTAATTATCAGTGCAGTCCGTTGCCATGTGAAATGTGATCTGTGTGGGATGACAATATGGCTGTTCATTATTCATTAGAGGTGGAAGGCAGTTGCAGATCAATGGGACGAACCTATCAAAAGCCATAGAGTGGGCACTTTTGCTCTAACCAGGCCTGCGACTTGACCAGAAAGATCTATTGGAAAGCAGCTGGCTAACTCTGTCCCAGCACTATATGGCTGATATCAGATGGACACACTTTCAAAACAGCGTTCTAACACTATCCTTCCACTTCTAATAATAATCAGTTTCCATCATTATGCTTTCTGATACGTTCATGCATCAGAGTTATTATATAGTTAGTTATTCTGAGGATGGCTGTAGTCGCATTTACCTAATTCTTTCCAGTTGTCCGCCATTACCTGCATGGTACTGGTAGGTTGTGATGTGAAGGTACCATAGTGGGGGCCTGTGAACGTACATCTGTTAGTGATTTTGTGTACCCTTTTTTTGTGTGTTTTTCCAAGACAATTTTCCGTTGCAGTTTCAGCATCCTAAGTGTCCAAATATAGCTTGAATATTGTGTGGAACAACAATCTTACAATCGCCTCACCCATGTGTGTTTCTTTATGCTTTGATTGTCTGTTTGTTTTTGGGTACTTTACCAGACATAACCTGGTAACTGGTTATAGTAATTATAATTACACAAGTAGAAATGGTAGTGTTTTAGAAAGTTTTAACATACACTGATGTTATTGATTTTTGTTTTATATTGATTTGCTTTATATTATGTGATCCGTTGCATAGAATTTAAAGGATTACAGTTAACATAACATTGTTCATATTCATTATCCTTAACTGATAAAATACGTATTGGATTTTAGCGAAATAACAAAAGTTAGCCTGGTAGCCGTCTCGACTCATTTAGCATTATTTAGGCACTTAGAGAGACTCTGATGTTGTTAAAGAAACACCAACTGCAAGCTTTTCATGTTCAAATTATTCTGTCTGTGTCTGTAATCACAGCTGTAAAACTTTGATGTTTTGGATAAATGCTGTTGGTACATGAGCCTGCAGTGAACCTTTATTTATTACAAATAGACTGCCCTGACTGGTTTCAGGTTCTTATGCTAACGGCCTGTCAGTGTTGGGAACTTGAAATGTGCAATGCAAAGTTCACCATTTGACAGAAGCCAACATTGAGGCCATATTGTGCTGAGCCCAAGTCGCTATATGCTCTGATGAACTGCAGCTGATTATTTATATATTTATCAGAGCAGATGGTGCAGTTCAACCCGGCCTCTTTTGAGCGACTCCAGGCGAAATCATATTGGTTTGGACCTTTTCAACATCACAGCAACGACTTTAAAACACAACTATATGTATTTTTGTCTAACGCTGCAGAGATTTCCATTTTCTGCTCACAGATTGACCAATTAGAAAACAGCGTCCTTCCAAGAGAGCTTAACCTAACCCAGTAGAAAGTGTGTGTTCTGCCAGGAAGCCTGAGAGTGGCCTGTTCTGGGAGGCAAAGTAGAGGAGGGTGCTGAGTGACCCAGTCCTCTGGGCCTCTCTGGTTACAAGCCTTTGCCTTCCTGTCTTTCGACAAAAATCAGGGTTGCAGAAAGTGAAGGAGTGTACCCAAACTTTATGTGTGTGTCCCCGTGTGCATGTTGGTGCAGGGCTTTACTTGACACACTCTTTGAAATTGGTCACACCATCGTAGCCATGAATTCTGAGGAGACTCCTGTGAGTTTGCGTGTCTGTTGTGGAGATTTTATGAACGCAAGTCCTTAAATCTGTTGTACAGTAGCACGGCATGCTTCAAATCCCCGAAGACTCATTGAAAATGTTTCAGAAAGTCAGCTTTCTTTGTAGCTAACTGTACCTTTTTTTAATTTTTAAATTTTTTTTTAACTGAGATTCCCTCATTCTCCCTCTGCTACCTCTCTTCCTTTTCCTCAACTGGACTCTCGTACAACTCCCATCCCCTCCCCCTCTTTTAGCACTCCCCTCTCTCTTATCTTAAGAAGTAGTCCCTCGGGAAAACAAAACAAGGGTCATATAAATATTTGATCAAGTGCAGGCATGGTGATCTCAGTCAGGTCTCCATTCTCATGCTCATTTTCAGCCATATCAGACCACCGAATTAAATTACGGTAGATGCAACCTCTCTCACTACAAAACTTTATTTATTTTTTGTGCTTTACCTTCATTGACTTATTAGATGACGGGCAAGATTTTGATTAGCCTTCAAACTTAGATTCTATTTGTAACCTCTGCCTTACTGATTTTAATATGTTCTGCAATCTCTTATTGTTTGATGTAATGCTAAATTCTGCAAGTAAGTGCACCGGAAAGCAACTGGTGCAGGTTTATAATAAATGCACCCAAACCTTCCTGAGCTTTTGGCAGAGAGTTTGATCTAATTGAACTCCACTGATAAAAACAATGGAATCTTTCCCATCTTAAAAGCTCCCCTGATAAACCAAATGTCAACACAGCCATATCTTGATTGTTCGACTGCACTCAGAATACGCAGCTTCTGCCAACTGAAAAGAGCCAGTCACGCAAGGGGCTCAGCTGAAAACAGAAACATGTGTGGGGTTGTAGTTAGCTAGCATCAATACCAAAAGACCCTTTCTTCTCTCTCGTGTTTTTTGTTTTTTTTTCTTTTCAAATTACACAACCATTAAATAACTTTTTTTGTTTTGTTTTTTGCAACAAGGAGTCTGGCAAACATAGGACATGATATCATTAGAGGGCTGTGTAATTGGTATCTCAGGTTTCTCGACACACATAGGAACACATGTGTGCATTATTCTGTGTGTGGTGTGTGCATGTGCCCACACAAGCTAACGTCTGTGTGTTTCACAGCTGCTTAAGCTGATACCTATTGTTTTCCTGCTAGAAACTTTATTCTGATAATCAAAGGTAGGCTGGTTCTTGTGCCCCACAAGTCAATATTGAGTCATATGAATTGGACCTCATATCTTTGTGATGTGTGTTTCTGTTCATGTGCGTTTTCTTTGGATCCGTACAGCTTGCCTTTAGCTTGGAAGCCATGTCTCTTCCACTGAAAAAATGAGCATGCTTTCACCAGGTAAGTCATACAGCTCTGGAAAAAATTAAGAGACCACTCTAAATTTTCCAAAGTTCATTTTACTCAAACACATACCTATAAATAGTAAAACCAGAGAGCTGATAACTTTACAGTGGTCTCTTATTGTTTCCAAGAGCTGTATATTTGGGCATCACCCTCCTACTTGCATCAAATTAATTTAGACAAAACACATTTGTTGTCACATAATTGTTTTGTCTGTCAACATGCCCAAAAATTTCACTCTGTTAAAGGACACAGATTCAGTTTATTGCCTTGTTCCCTTTTCCTGTGTATGTGAGCATGTGGTCTGGTTGAGCGAAGGAGCCCACGGGAAGGCATTTTCTATGATTTAATTCCAGACATCGGAAAAGTGCTGTCTGCAGACAGGCATTAAAAGGTTAACTCTGTTTAAAGCCTTGGGATCAGTAGTCATGAGAGGACAGCAAAGCCAAAGTCACATTTTATCTTACTTGGATGATTTAAATCATTTTGTGTGCATTGATGCAGGCTTTATTAAGTTGCAATTACATGCATAAAGTAGAATTCTTGTGCGTTATTATCCGTTTTCTGTTTTCACAGTTTTTATAGTTTACTCTGTAGATTGTACATTCAGAACAGATCATTCTTTTTTCAAACTTTCAAAACTATATTCAAAAATAGATGAAAAATGTGTCCTTGGAATTCTACCATCATCCATTAAATGTTAACGCAGAAACATCCAAACACATATCATCAACATGACACAAGTATCAAAGTCCCAAAGCAATATGTTTTGGCTAATGATAGAGATACAAGAACGAGCTGCAGTGCAATAAATGCAATAGTCAAAGCAAAATATTTCTTATGAGATGTCTCTAATCTGTAGGAGGCTATACAATAATGTCCCCCCCACTGTGACTGCCCTTTAAGAAACCATCCGTTGGCATTCTGTAAAGGTAAAAATAAACAAATCCAAAGTAAAATGAATCAAGCACAACAGAAATTTGCTGCTGATAAGAGCACCGCAGTCTTGTGTAATGACCAGCCTTTTCAGACACTCGGGGGCCTCTGTGGAGCTATTATAACACTCAGACACATATGTAGGTTAGTGGAGAGCTGTGCTGATCTGATATACTGTATGATCTCATAGATTGTGTCAATATCTGTTCTGGTTAAATGGGTTAGTGCTATTTCAGATGCCTGAAGTTGTGTCTGCCTTCAGCACAATCTCTCTCTACCCTGTTCCATTTTTTTTTTTTTTATTCCGTTGTGGGGGCTTTATAAACGAACATCAGATCAGCCGCCAGCAGTAATAATTCCTCTTGTCAGAATCCTTTTTACATGATTGCTGGCAGCGATCCAAGCCTGCAACCGGATGTATAAACGGAAACAAAACAAACCCACCAAGCCACAAGATTGACATTATTTTTGTGCCATTATCTGCTTAAATATGGACTGATGGGAAAATTATTAATGTGTTTCCAGAAAAAATATACTCTACACAACCTGGTAGGGAACAGCAAATATATTTAAAAAAGCTACACCAACTTAATTCTTCCACTTTCCAGTCGTTGATCATCATGTGACTGATTAATTGATGGAGTTAATAATACAATAAAATACCTGTTTATAAGCCACACCGAGTAGAAGGCCCAGAGTATATTATTAAAGAATTGGTGTATTCGTTAACTTGTCAATTCCGTCAAATGCAAATTTTGTTCGGCTCATGTACAAGGCAGCTATTCATTAGACCTAAGTCTAGGCTAAAAGAATCATCAAGGCCTGGTGGATGGAAATGGAATCTCATTAGCCTGGGATTTTTCTCGTAATGAATAAATGAAAATCTCACTGCATTAATTCCTCAGTGTTGTTAGACGAATGAGACTCTGCCATATTTCTTTGTGAGGAAGCAGGATATTTTTAATTTAAGCTGCTTATATGAGTCGTTATAAACTAGACATATAGTTTATTTATTTCTTTTAAAGACTGCTACTGACCCTGTTTCTGCAATGAGATTTTATTGGCACCGAAATGAGGCTCTATTGTGAAAATGATGCACCTACTCCAGTAATAGAAAAGGTGACCGACTGGGAGAGTAACATTTGGAACGCAGGAAAATAAACTGTTCTTCTCATTTACTTGAGCTGAACACTTGACATCTATGCTCTTGTGACCTGATATTTGAAGGTGTCCCTCTGCACGGGCATCATTGCTTGGTTTCACGGACAAGCCCAACAATGAGTGGCCAGCTGAGTGTGACGCACTCGTGTTTCGGGGGACAGGTGGCAGAGCGGCTCGGTCTCGAAGGCCTTTGTCAATTTCTGCTTACTGTAATGTCAGCCCCCAGCTCAGTCGGGTCTCACTTGCTCTGTGCCTGGCTGCTGTCTGTCGTACTGAGATCTGACTATCAATACCTAAGATTAGCCTTCACAAACTCAGACCATGCCTGCTTAATTATTAAGAATAACCAGCAAGGTCTAGCTACAATCATAATTCAGCTTTGGCTTAGGACAGTTTGGAATAGTTTTTTTGTGCCATATTTTTAACCTCACAAAGCTGCGATTAAACTACAGCGAGGACACTAAACATGGTTTCTTTGTGAATGAAAGCATTGAGTTTTGGTTCGTCTGCATGTTCTCTGTCCATCTGTGGTCCTTGTCCTTAACTACCATCGGCAGCAGCAACATTCTCACTCAGTTGTCATCATCAGTATGATTATCAGTATTATCATCAATCACCTGTCAATAATAGTCTTTGTCTTAATTATCTGGATGTTTTGTCATCCATCCATTCATGTTTAAATGCCCTAAATGTGACTATAAATGAATTAGTTTGTCACTGTTGCGGTGTGCTGAGATGAGGTGACATTTTGGGGTCATGTACTGCATTATGACCTCAAACATCAGCATGTTTGTCTGAAAAACACGGTCTCCTACAGAGCAGGTCTGTGTAGCCTTTGTGTGTTTCTAGATATATCTGTAGCATTTAAAATATCTGTTTATTTGTTTATTGCCAAATGCAAAGTCAGTGGCTGAGTTGATTTAGAAAGCATACATTATAGGTTTCAGTGACCAGAGGACCACTGTTTGTCCCATACTTTGCTTGGACTGACACAGCTGAGATTATGATGCCAGGATCTTTCTCACAAATTCTGTGGTTCCTCCTTTCCTTGTCATTATGTATAACCTCCACACAAAACTAAGAAATCAAGCCATCAATAAAGAGCCTGTGTAGAACAAACAACTAGATCTTCCTATTAATGGTTAAGAACATTATTTGGTCTGCTCAGAGTGCTGTGCATCAGCCCAGCTGTGTGATTCATCCCTGGGGCTTCAAACACTTGGCACAGCAGACACGGAGTTGTGAGGCGGTCTGGAGAATGTGCGGCACAGACTAGCCTTCAGAGAAGAAAGTCTTGGCTTTTCCTTTCCAAGTCCTAGCCAATGGGCTCTCCTAGAATAGCATGCTGACTCAATTAAGGTACCAGTGTAGGTCATAATTAAGTTGGGAGTTTTCTCCTGGGCCAACCCAGAGGCTATCTTATTGTATGAAGCGATGCATTGAACTGAAGATGATGCACCAGAAGCATATTCTTTTTTTGGTTGATGCTTTTTCTATAAGTGATCTGTTTTGTACTCCCAGTGTTAAAAATATGTCTTCTCCTTCAAGTGATTCTGCAGAGCCTTTGTACATTACAAATAGCAGCAACATTAGCAGCAGCTGCTGAGTCACTATATAAAGGCTGTTTTCTGGCAGTAGCAATAACGGCGCCTTTAAAGTCTTGCTCTGTTCAAGACCTACTTTCAAGGACAACTTCGAGACATGTGGTCTGCATGGAGCATATTTAACAGAATCATTGTGATGTGGTTTGTTTATGCCTGTATATTCTCTATGCAAGCGTCATGTTTCATTTTGAGTATCTAGAACCCCAAGAACCTTTTTTAATGTAACATAACTCATTTCCCTGTATCTGCCCTGTTTATCTGCAAACAGCTGAATATTATTCTTAGTGAAGTTTATGAAACATATTTGAGCAAATAAGAGGCAAACTTACAAAAGCTACATGAAACTGTTAAAAGATTTACAACCATGAATGATTTAATAATTATTGTGTTCCTTCAGCTCAAATAGAGCCTGACCCGATGTAGTGTAATCAAGGCAATTCCCGATTTAAATTATGTATATCATGTTATGTAGTATGGAGATATGAGCCTTTGGTACTCAAATGAAGTCAGAAATGTATTGCATAAGCCACATTTGCCAATTCTACATTTTGGCTGTTCTAATGTCTCCCTTAAGGGTTTTTAATGTTGTGTGTAAGGAGAAGAGTTGCTTCCTGATGAGCTGAAAATTGCACCATCCATCACTCCAAGATCAGGTACCTTAAAGGAAAGGAGATGTTCTCCCTTGAGTACATCAGTAAAAAGCCCATATCGTCGAGGTGCTGAGCCAGAACAAGCACTCATTCATTTTTGAACATATGGTCAGAGCATGCATGTCAGCATATTCTGCTATTCTTGGTGATTGTCAGCTTTTTTTCTGATTCCACATTGTAGCCTACCATGTTCTTTTTATAATGGCAGTGTATTAGCCTGTGAGTGTTTCCTTACTCCCTCCTCTTATTGGTGTGTTCCTCGGGATTAATAGTTCCATTTTGTAGGCACTTTAGCAAATGGACGTTAGTTAGACAAGTGATCAGGTCTAATGATTTTTCTCAGGAGCCAACAAGCACAAAGTGAAGTGATGATGTAAGTTGTCTACTTTTTACATGGTGCAGGTATCTGTAATCATTTTATTTAATATTTTCTCCGTAAACCAACCTCACTATTTCAAATATCTCAAATTCCACCATGTACCAATACATGCAGTTTATAAATCATATGTCAATATATTATTGATTTTATCTAAATATTGGCCATGGTTTTAAATAACACCCTAGTCCCAGTCTGTTTATCACTGTGTGACCTCTGCTCCAATAGTGACCAGTCTGAGGATGACTCATTTCATGATGAATGGTAATACTATAAAACGTCCTTGTGAGCAGGTCCAATTTTTTTGTTCTTTCCTCACAGATCATTGTTAATTTTTTTCCCCCCCATTTACGGCCCAGGGAGCAGTTTTTTTCAAACAAAAGCTATCCCTCTAATGCCACTGTTGTTCATGTCCAATTATACAACATAACAAACCGTAGGACTCATGCCTGTCTGCCACGCAAAGTCATGCTTGGTTTCAACCTGCCTCTGTTGAACAATTTCGCTGCCCACAATATTGAAGCTAAAAGTGATGAAATTACAGTTGATTGAATCTTAGGGCTAATATGAGATACCAGTTTATCTGGTTACCTCGTGTACATATGCAACTACTTTATTTAAATAATTTACATCCAGACGTTGTGGAGAAAATAGATATTTACACTCATAATCAAGTTATTTTCCTTATGTTGGCGAGTAAAAGATATTAGATTGTTTGAATGATTAGAGTTAATGCAAGCAGCCTAATTGTAATCAGTCTAACCCTCATTCATTCACCCCCTGTCATTCAATACTAATCTGAAGCATTCTCTTTGTTCCTTTGCAGATGAGTCTCTGTTGGACTCCACACACCATCCCATGGGATTTCTTGGAAATGTTCCAGGTTCAATAGGGTCATCACCATCAGCCTTACCAGCCTCCCATTATACTGCCTTTGAGAGCCCGGACTCCCTGCCATCCATTTCTGAACCAAACCGTGAAGTTAGGACTGCTGACATCACACAGTTTAAGTGGGGACATGTTGCTCCTGGAAACCCCAAGTCCTTCACAGCAAGTGGCCTCCTTGCAGGAGAACCACTTCCTCTTTCCTCTCCATCATTAAGCCCCTCTGAACCTATACTGGGGTCTAGTCCACAAATTGAGGCACCCGCGGAACTCTCCACAGACTGGAAGCTGGCCAGGACAAATTCTGTCAAGCAATCTTCCACTGTCTCTCCATCTCCTACAAGATACCAGCTGCAGCCTCATTCAAATATATCCATGACATCATTAAGCCTCTCTGCTTTTAAAAGGTCAGCAACACCTCAGCTAGCTCTCAATTCTGAGCCAAAAGAGACTTTCAGCAAGCAGCAGGATGGTGCATCAGAGCAAACATTGGCAATCATGACCTCACCTCCTGGTCAGCCTCTCGAACCCCCTAAACCGGCTTTCGCTGAATCTTATAGTAAAATCCTGCATGTGAACCAGCTGAGCCCCAGCAGTGCCCCCATGGAGGAGAAGAAAACAGCACATGACATAAACATGCTAGTCAACCCAGATCAGATTCTGGCCCCTGGTTACAATGTGCCTTTCATCGCCCCCCACCCTTCATCACCTTCATCTGAACCCACTGAGGTCTCTCCAGAGGACTTCTTCCCAACCAACACCATGGACTGGGGGTCTGGGGACTACTTGGAGACAATGTCATTCTTAAATTCGGATGGCAATGACTACTCTCTGGTCACCAAGGTGCCCTCGGACTCGTATGATATGGAGGACTATACAGAAAGCTATGACACATCCTTCCCTTCCAGAGTGGGAATATTCCCTTCATCCTTTCATCCTCTTCATGTGTCACCATCTCCCAGCCTCATGACAGTACACAGCACTATTGTTCCACTAAAATCCATTTATCCTTCCTCTTTATCCTCTACAATTCACTATACACTGGAACCTACTCCCACAGATGACGGTGATGTGGCTGACGCATCAGACATAGACTGGCCAGATATGTTCACAATTCAACCGACAGATGTCCTCTTACCTGACATGAACAGCCTGGAGTATTACACCACTCAGATGACCAGGGAGAACAACCGTTTAGACAGTAGAGCTGAACACAAAGGGAACATTAGTGTGGTGTCCACCAGTGCTACAGACGTCACACCCACTAACAGCGTCACCAATGCTACCACACTGACTGAGGATGAGTCCTCCACTGATCATTCAGGGTTTGGTCCTCAAGATGAATCAACCACAGATGAGAGTCCTCCCCTGGTCAATGCTTCTGAGCCTTTTCTGCATCCTTCCATAGTCCCAACCCACTTCTTTGATCCCTCTTCTTCTGTCTGGGGTGGTCAGGTGTCCACCACAGATTCATCTGCACCAACACTAACTGTTGGCCTGGAGAGCAATGCATTAACAGACATTACGTTACCCAGTGCCACACCTTTGCTCCCAGATGATTCCTCCTCTCTGACCGATGTCCATTGGTTTGCTACAGATTCATTCCCACAAAGTATCATACACACCTCTCCTGTCTTAACTGCAACCATTGCCTTCTCCCCTGTTCCCACTGAACCTGCTGCCAACACCGCTTCTGGTACAACAGAACTAACTCCCCAAGACTCTACTTTTACAACTGATCAAACTCACAATGTCACTTTAGTTTCCACGGATCCCACATCTAATGTCACTTTGGTCCCCCCAGTTGTGTTGGATGATCAGGGCGTGACTGAAGATGAAGTTGACATCCCAGCCACAATGACCTTGATCCCTACTAGCAGTGAAGCTAATACAGTCTCTGCTGTACCCACAACTATAACCGCCACCAATACTTCTCATCAAGTCACAACTGGAACTACTGCCGCAGCTGAAGCCTCAACTAGTGTCAACATCATCTCAGCCACCAGTGTAAAGACCAAAACTACAGCTACAACATCAAGACAGTACCTCTGCAGCTATGACAGCCTTGCTTATTTAGTCGAAATTGGTTAGTTTGACATTTATAGTTATATTATAGCATATTGGTATGTAATCTGCATGTACTGTTGTTTACTTATGTATGCAAATTGTGACCTAAAACTGTATTTTAATTTTAAATATACTGTACATCTGAGACAATAACCGTGCTTTCTTCTGAAGGTTTTCCTTCCGGGGCAACTATTGGGTATGCCAAATCTCAAGTGAGAGACATACTGAAAGGGGAATTCAACAAGTCATTGGAGCTACAGGTAAATAAATCAGGGGTGAAGATATTTTGTCATTTTTAAGGTACTTTTAAGGTAATTTTAACAGCACTCACATACAGTATGTGTGTGTTTGTGTACATCACATTGCAGTGGTGCAGATTGCTTCCTGAGTTTTTTTTTATTAGTGCCTCTGTGATAAACAAACCACATGAGTAGTCACATCAAGACCCACAATGTCCTCTGTAAAACATCAACTCCTTATTTAATGACTGAGTCATTATATATTCTCTCTGTCTGTGAAGGTTGTGGACCCGCCACCAAAGTTTGTGTTTCGGGCGGTGTCTGGTCCAGTTGTGTATACGGCCATTTCTGTCATCAATGCTCTGCGACGGTCTGGCCGCCAATTCCTGTCTGTGTCTCCCAACTGGGCAACACCAGACAGTAAATATCAAATCCACACAGGTAAATGGCCTTTCAACAAGCTGTCTTGTTGTCGATGTTAAATTGTTTTTGATAACCTTTTAGTTTTCAAACTTGATCTAAAAATCTCCTTGTCTTCACTCCGTGCAGTGCTGCAGTTTGTTCCCAGTCACATAGATGTGCGGTTCTGCAACTTCAGTGAGAGCATTGAGAAAGGTTTGACCATGGCATTTTCAGAAGTGCGTCGGCGCTCAAGGGAGACAACCAACTTCACAGTGCATGTGAGTGGAACCAGAAGGCAGAGAAGCACGAGTAGCTTTGCACGAGATGTTTTCATTAGGGTGCGTTTCAGTGTGGCTTTGCACCTCAAAGCTGAATGACCCACTGCAGATAAGCTTAAATCCTCTGAATAATAGCCCTTGTCTGCCAGAGCTGCTTACATTCAGTGGAAGCTATAGCTTAACTAAACATATCGTATCTGTCTGTCTGAAAAAGGAAAAAGTGAATTTTTGTCATTCAAACAAAGATGGTCTCTATGTGCAAATGCTGGTGTTTGTTTGCTTACTGAGTGGACCCCAGCACCCTTCAGTCACTTCACCAGTGGATGACTGTGATTGCCGTAGCACAGACTGACTTTGATTGGCATATTGGCCCAGCTGTATCCACAGTCTTAAGCCTTTCGGTCACTACACAGTGGTTATGGCCAAAGGTGAGGGTTCAGGCACCTTCAAGCTCAGCTCTTTCCTCACTACGACGGTCACTGTGAATGCCACACTGATCATCCCGTCCACCTCATTTTCCATCTTGCATCACTCGTGAAGAAGACCCCAGGATACTTATGTGGTTGGTTGGCTTTAGTAGAGTTTTGTGTAATCCTATCGCACTGATGCCTGTATAATAGTCCTTTACTAGGAATAAATGTTTTTTATGAACAACTAGCAAACTGTGCTCCTGCCCACATGGCACAATTTTGTGTTCTACTTTCCAGTCACTGAAGCCAATGATTGTCAGATTGGGAACTTCATTGTAACTCTTTTACAGACAAACAAGCTTTCCCAGAAACGCCATCATCAGGAAAATGGAAAATGTTTTGTACATTCTGTTGTGTAATCATCTGTCTGCTGAACAGTACATTTCTTTCTAATTGTATATTAGATTGTAAACATCACCATGGCTACTCCTAAATATCAAGAACAACAGCAAGTGCGGCAGCCAGTGGACATCATCTTCACTGTGCGTGGCTCAATGGGTTATCTGATGGGGTCAGAGGTCAGCGATGCTCTCATGAAGCTCACAATGGTGGAGTTCAGCTATTACATGGGATTTCCTGTACTGCAGATTGCTGAGCGTGAGTCCCGCAGGGTTGTCTCTCTATGTTTTAGCTATTTCAATGTACTCATATTTCACCTTTACTGTATAATAGCTGGTGCTTACTGACTGTTTTCTGGTTCTAATCACAAAACAATGAACTTGGGTTGAACCATTCTCCGCTCAAACATGATTTTGTACTTTTTCTAACAGCTTTCCATTATCCAGAGTTGAACACCAGCCAGTTGCTTCGTTCGTCCTGGGTCAGAACAGGTATAATGGTTTCAGTTCTTGGCATGATGAAAAGCTGCTACACCTACTTAAATTTGAGGACTGTTGTGCTGATAGTCTGTTTTTCTGTTGTCTGTGCACATAGTGCTCCTGGGTGTACTGGACCAGAAAGTGGGTGAGAGGACCTTCCTAGTCAACATGGAGCGCCGAGTGGCCATGTTACTCGGGGAGGCAATGGGATTTGTCAGACGTGTTAAGAGAGCCACCACTATAGGCAACAACAGTGTTCAGGTACTGTATTTATCTATAGATTTATTCAATGCTGTACTCGCTGGTTGTATTCACAGCTGCGTAGTCTTTGGAGAAGATAATACACTGCTCAAAAAAATTAAAGGAACACTTTGAAAACACATCAGATCTCAATGGGGAAAAAAATCATGCTGGATATCTATACTGATATGGACTGGGTAATGTGTTAGAAATGAAAGGATGCCACATCATTTGATGGAAATGAAAATGATCAACCTACAGAGGGCTGAATTCAAAGACACCCCAAAAATCAAAGTGGAAAGATGATGCGGCAGGCTAGTCCATTTTGCTGAAATGTCACTGCAGCAACGTGAAATGGTACTCCGTAGTTTGTATGGCCCCCACGTGCTTGTATATGCATGCCTGACAACGTTAGGGCTCCTAATGAGATGACGGATGGTGTCCTGGGGTATCTCCTCCCAGATCTGGACCAGGGCATCACTGAGCTCCTGGACAGTCTGAGGTGCAACCTGGTGGCGTCGGATGGACTGAAACATAATGT
>JAVQJF010054031.1:0-12555 GCA_036023855.1 Gadopsis marmoratus | reverse complement strand
TATATATGTATGTATATATGTATGTATATGTATGTGTGTGTATATATGTATGTATATGTATGTGTATGTATATATATATGTATGTATATATATATGTATGTATATATATATATGTATGTGTGTATATATATATAATATAGTGAGGTACATTTAGTAAATGTATAAGTACAATTAAATAGAAAATTAATATTGGCAATGACATTGAGAAAGTAATATTGCACATGATGTTGATATTGTTATTGTTCTCAGAAACTTGACTCTTGCTTGGTCTTGTTTTAAAGTGTCAAGTTAAATCAAGTCTCAACAGCCAAAACTAAGTCAAGCCTCAGATCCGTCGTTTTTTGTGACTGTAGTCTGACTCGACCTGATTGTTCTGGTAACCACGGCAACAGTTTCCCCTGACATGTAACGGTAAAGGACACCAGTTGCTACTACAGCTTGAGCTCATGATAGTTGGATGTAGGCTGTAGCAGCTTTTGTCGGATCAAAGTTTTTCTCGCTGTGTGAATCCTTTGGCACGTTGTGTAAGTTTAACGCAGCCCAGCATGTCTGCTAACGTTCCATCTCCTTGTCTTGTGACAGGCCACTGCCTGGTAGTGCGGGAGGGCTTGACCAACCCCTGGATCCCAGACAACTGGTCATGGGGCGGTGTGGCATCAGATCACTGCCCTGTGGTGGCTGAGTTTTATGCAGATGTATCCCCTAAGGAGGTGAGCAGGCCTGGTGTGGCAGTGGTGGACAGAGGAGACATTATGCCCAAACATGAGCGGTGACAACGTCCACAGTCCCAACAAAGACAGCGGTGGATGACATCAGACTTTGTCCTGCCTGCATTCTGCTTTGTCTCGATTAGCCGTGGAGTAAAGAGTCTCCTGATGAATGTGAAGAAATGCCAAGATTGCCTTTTGGGTTTGAATTTATCAATGTATGATAGTAACTGGTAAGTCATAGAGCCATAAAAATGTTCAGACAAAATGATATAAAATGTTCTTTAAAGAGAAATGTGCCAAACATTTTCTATATGTATATAAAATAAAGAGAAATTAACAGATGTTCCAGCTTTGCCTGAACTCTCATTTAATGCAGATAAGTGCAGGGTCCAATCGGAATCGCTCATCTGTTCTGTCAGTTGAGAGGATGATGATAATGCCTGAGCTGTAGAGCTCATGAAGGCAACGCTCTTAAATGATGTGAGCCAGTCCACCGTGTACACGTGTGAGCTGACGCCTTCCTCTGTGATGGAAATGAGGCTCCGTGCCATCGGAGGACATCGCTGCTGCCTCAGCTGCTAATTAACCGGCTTCATAGTGATGATGCTTTTATCCCAATTGCAGTGATATGAACAGGTCCCCATTACAACACAAAACAAACAACCTATGGAAAAGAGAATAATACAGAATTTGTCTGCCATTTTGAATTGGTAGAGAACAGAGGTGTCCTTACTGGGCGATAACAACAGTGGGTCAAATGATCTGTGTACTGGCGACCTCACATGTGGTTGAAACGCCCAAACCTTCGTTCTTCCCACAACTGGATTACCAACCAGGCTAAACCAGGAATTTATTTTTTAATGTTTTTTTTTGGGGGTCACTTGTGGGCGGTGGAACAAGATGGAAACGTACGTAAAGTTGATATGACAAAAATTATTAGCAAAAAATTGCCCATTTTCACATCTGCCAGACGCAGAGCAACATTATCATTCATTTGGATTCATGTTTCAGTCCACCTGATGAATGTAAGTCCAATGTTCACTCTCCTTTTTAGTTCTGATTTGGTCTCCACCAACCCCTAAAGCAAATATCTGGCTCACTGAGCCGCACATATCCCACAGGTCCCTCATTTCCCCAATGATTCTATATGCTATACCTGATTTCTGCCCCAGTACCTTGTCTGTCAGCATCCTGAAAACCTGCCCATGATCTCTGGCGCCCCCTAGTGGGTTAATTCAGCCATGCCCATTTTATAGTTTAAAGACTATAACTGTATATTGATATTTTTTTTTACACTAATTTATATATTGTTATATATATTTATACTCATTCATTATATTCATTTTTTTTATACTGCATTGGATGAAAACACTTTCCTTTTAAAATAATAATAGATATGTGTTTTCGTGTGAAATGTTTTTCAAACAAATAATATGTTTAATAAATGTACCACAGCCACTATGTTAATTAATTTTATAGCGAATAAGGGGAAATGGCCTGTATGGAAGACACATTCATCCACATCAATAAACCCGTATAAATGTGGAGTATTGCATCTTTCAACAACCTCAAACTGTGTAGTGGCTGACAGCCATTATAATATCCCACTTTGCTTTTCGCTCCACTTCCTCTCTGGGCTTTAGCGCAGAAGAAAAATGTTTGAATCTTCTTAAATCCCCAGGGGAAGTGATGTAACACCTACCTGTTGCCACAGTGTCCTCTGGGCCTCCGGTGGATTCCCCGCCCCGGAGCTTTTAGAGGGAGGATTATTATGTGATTACGGGGTAGTTGGGCTAAAACCACAGTGAACAAAACTGCTTTGTGGTCACAAACAGGTCAAGGGTGCGACCCTGCGAACGTGTGGGTTCTTGTATTGCCTGAGTGAGGTTAAAAGATTCCAAAGTATCCATAAAGTCTAAAAATAAATCATAAAAGATCTGGTGAGCCAGTTTCTAAGACTGATCTAAATAGTTTTCTCTGCAGGTGGCTGCGGTCACTCAGCACGTTCAGCTCAGGAAACTCTCCTTATTGATCACTCAGTTAGCATTATAAGCTTTGTAGCTCAGTGATACCGGCTGCTAGCATTAGGCCAATCCATTTGGTATTATGCTCTACTTGTGGAATCCCTCAGAAATCTGCACACAGGCCCAACATTGGATAAATACAGAGAGCACATTGGACTCAGATGGGTCATGTTTTTTCTTGGAAAGGTAAAATAATTTAATTAAACAACTGCTCCATTCGATTTATATTTTTATTGGAAACTTTCTAAGATTTGTTCCTGACCTATAGACAAATTTCACATTATTGCATGTTTAGCTGACCTGCTGCAGACCAAGCACAAAAACTGTGTCTGTGAAGCGTTTGGAGTGTAAGGCTGACTCAGTTTACAGCAGAGAAGCAGAGCGGAAACAGAGACAGAGGGATGCTACAAAGGTCCTCGACCCGAATCAAACCAGGGCTGTTATATGTTACACGTCTTAAGCCGCTAGGTACCAGCACACCCCCAAATTACACAGTTCTTTCCAGGAAACCTCTAGGAAACTGTTAGGACATTACAGACATATACAATACAAACCTGCTTTAAATTTGTAATTTTTCATGCAAAAAAACTAAACATTCCATGTTGGGACTGTTGGGGGAATAAAACTGCAGAAGCCCTTTAGTGCCCTTTTAAAAGATTAAAGTTAAGGCTTCAGTTTAAAATTGTACATCTCCACCACTGGACCCTGATAGGTTAAACAGATTACTTTAAAATATTATGTGGCCTGATAGAAATGTAGGGAGCACTCTGATGATTTGCACATGTCCAAAATCCAACTATTCTGGATCAAGATTCAGGTATATTGGAGAACAAATTTGAAAGTTGCAAACTACCTAAAATAAACCCATATATTTAGTGTTCCTTCTAATGCTAATCATGCAAACATACAGGTAATCAAAATGGCTTATCATAAGCAACCAGCGTGGCAGTGCTCATTCCTTGATGCACAAAAATATATAACCAAACAAAATCCATCTGCTAGGAATCCAACTGTAACATGCTGTGATACAAATGTAAAGAAAGCACATACAACAGCAATAACAAAATGTTCAGGGAGGCCACTTTATTTGAAGATTCTATCTGAACAACACAAAAAGGTCACAAAAAAATTCAAATAGAAAACATCACATAGAAATGTCATTTTACTAAACTGTAACATTTAAGGGGTCTTTGAGGAAGCAAAGTAGCACACGTGCTCCCGATGTTAGGTCATTATTGGTATTAACGACACAAAAACTCATCATGTATCACAGTAAAACCCCGAGGCACGTGGTCTGCTTTGTAAAACATACATATGTAGCAGTCTGTCTAAATGACACCGACACAGTCACTGCCCATATCAGTGCGGCTGAAAAGGTAGATCAAGGGTAACAAAGTGCAAATAGTCTAACTGGGCTTCAAGTCAGTGCACTTGGATCAATCACATAATGAGGAACAGACCTTTCAAATGACATGTACCCTACTACTACTTTCACACTTCAGGGACGTTTTCTTTTCTGCAAATGTGGAACAATGCCTGTGTGTGACAACGCCGATGAAGCACTTTCACAGTTATCTGTCCATCCCATCGCGTAGGACAGAGCTCGAGTGAATCATCCGGCTTTCACCATCTTTCTCTTGAGTGTTGACGCCTACGACCCGAACTATAAAAATACTAACCTTTAGTGGTATCTAGAGGAAAAGTGTGCAAGAATGTGTTCATCTTCACTAAGGGAAGGATATAAAACACTAGGTAAGTACACTTGAATCACAGGTGCATGAGAGAAATACAAAGGATTTTAGAACTAGATTTACGTGTATTTCTATGTATATACATATATGTCTAACTTTAACCATACTTATGCACAGGATTCTACAAAAAACATGCATTCAGATATTCTCCAAGAATGTCTTTGTCGTCGAGTTGAAATTGCCTCTAGGACAGCATTTAGGTTAGAGCCCGACTGATACATCGTCACGTTCGATATCACTGGCTACTTTAGCTTCTCACGGATATATCGGCATCAGGGCTGCCACCTCTTTAAAAAATATATTTGCAATAAATTAAAATTAGCACGTTTTGGGATTCATTCAAATGCAGCCCACTTAGCCGAATGCTAAATTACGTTGAGTTAACGCTGATCGGTTCGTCCACAGCGCCTGTGGCCTCACTGAGCACCAAGCTAACGTTACTATACGGCAAAAGTCAGCAAACACGTTCACCTTCATCCAGATATTATGTGTTAATTCCAAAAGCTTTCCTCACACTACATCCCACATTGTTTGGTGTGATGATTGTAATGATCAACCTTTCAGCATGCCGCTAGTTTTCTCCATTTTACATGAGCAAAGAGAAGAAAAATAGCCAACCGGTAGCATGCATTGGGTGAAAGAGCATTTCACACACTAGTACAAGACACCATCTGTTGTGCTTTGTGCCCACTTTCAAAGGGTAGTTTGAATTTTTAATAAATTACGTGTATATGTTGTGTGTGATAAATAAGAAACTGATGTACAGAAATACTTAAATGTAGCTCAGGTTCTTGAACCGGTTTAGTTCAGGATTCTTGGTGCTATTTAGTGAACCTGCCTGTGTTTCCACCAGTTGTGAGCGTAACCATTGTAATCAAGGACGCGTCATCAGTGGAGGGCGTTGCACAATGGAAGTAGACAGTAGCAGCAAGATGGCAGATCGCATTCTAAAGAGAGGTTTTTTTTCTGGTTCCAGGATGGGAACTAACTTTTCGGGTTCCGAACCAATTTATTTTCGGTCAAAATGTTCAGAATGGTTCAAAATTAGGTGCGCAAACTGGAACGGAACCAGTTCCATGTCCCTCTCTTCTGCCACATCTGCACTTTACCAGGCCCCTGCAATGCTATTCTTCATGGGCCTTTTTCAAACCGGACCCTCCCCCCTCCCCCCTCCCACTCACAGTTGAATGAAGCACCTTCCATTAAGGTGTAGCATATAAAGAGCTTTTGGGACAAACTTCGCTCTTGCCGGTGGAAACAGGAACTGTCGTAACATTTCGTAACCATGGCTTTGGTTTTGCAACAGTCCCTGTAAATATACACTAATAATAAACACTTTACAATCAAATGAATGCGTCTACCATTTTATTAGACTAGACAAGGGTATGTCTCGTCCGAAATACAATGTAAGTTGTTACCGTCTGTATGACAATAATATATGCCTGTCTTAGTTTGAGCAGTTTACGTTTGTACAGGTAGCCGCATGGAACTTATATTTGTACAAAGTGCCTTCAATGATGAACACAACACGGTCAGTAAGACAGCATCGGTGTAGACTTGCTGTGGGAGGGTTTTATAACCACTTCCACTCCCTGCTACATGGTCTGGGATGGCAGACCGTCAACGTGAACACAAAAACGGAGGGGAAGTGGGTAGGCAGAGGGTTTAGGGGGTGGTTTGAGAAAGGCCCACTCTATCCAGACTGTTCTCCTTCAATTACAGATCCTGCCACTCCCGGCTGTCCTGCAAGCACCTCAATTCTCTCAGCTGATCCTCATTGCCTCATCAGCCACTCTCTACATATACCGGTTCCACTTCCATTGTTCCTCGTCAGTTTGTCGTTGCTGCTATGTTCCTGTGTTGCCTTGTGCTGTTGTTTTCGAGCGTCTGTAACCTGAACCTTCCTGTCTACCTGTCAGCCTGCCTGTGAGCTATATCATCATTGCCATTAACCCACTAATATCATCCTGCCGTCTCAACAGTCTGCATATGGGTCCTTCCTGTTGCCACTCTCCTGCACCCCTGTAACGCAATATCAATATGAGCCTAAAAAAATCCAGTATCAGTCAGGCTCTAATTTAGGTCATAGGTCCGTACTAATATTTTGTCTCAGAAACTGTCAAGTAAAAAAAAAGTTGGCACTAAGTATTTGGTAAAAACAATAATCAGTATGGTATTGAAAACCCATTTCTGTATGGTTACAGCAATCCAGGTGTTGTATTGGCACTGGTAAAGAAATGTTCAAACTACATCCAGACCTTAGCAGAACACACTAGGTAACACCGTCTATATAGGTGCAGAAATGACCTTTAAAATCTTTAAAAGCCATTATCAGATAAATCTTATGTATCCTGTCTAACAACACTACACTACATGCAATACAGTACACACTCTGCTACCATGCACAATGGTGGTGTTGGTGTCGAGGCATGGCTCGACAGGTTTTATCCAGGTGTGATCAGGCGCGTGGTGTGGGCTCAGATAATGGTCTTGAGCTCCTCGTCAGTCAGCTGGTTGACCGCCATGATTTTCGTAAGTTGCTCGGCGTACCTCGCCTGGTCCTGCATGAAGTGTGGGATGCGGACGTGCTCCATCTGAGCCAGCGCTTTCAGGCGGTCCACGTCTTCAAATGACACCTGAGCCCACAGAAAAACACAAGAGACGGCATTTGCAACCTGCTTCACTGCAACTCAAAACATAAAGAACCGTCAGAAAGAAGCAGAGGGGAAATGCAACCACAATATTTATGACCTACATTAACTGAAACAAGACTAAGAGTATACAGCTGTGCAAGCAGCTATGTTAGCTCAGCATGCTAACATGGTCACAATGTGTGCATCTCAAGTCTCTTGGATATTCCCTCGCTTGACCCAGAAGTCGTTCTTATCCACCATCTTGAAGGCTGTCTCGAAGCTCTTATTTCTGCTCCGAGGATCGAGGAGGGATCATGAGTGAGGATACAGGAGAGCAGCCTTCGTGGAAGTCTTTTACCGGCTGACACGCCCTTTGGAGTTGGATTTCAGTTATTGATTGGATGCTGCAGCTGATCGGACTGAACTGATACGTCACAACAATCACAGGGTTTCGACAGATAACAGATTAAGATTAAATGTATCACTCCAAAGTTTTTATATTTTATTTAGCATTTATTTATTTGAATTTATTAGAAAGATTTATTTTCGTGATCTGTTATTTCCCCCATTAACCTTTATTACGGATACAATTAAAGCCAGAGAGAGTAGGAGAGTCTGTCAGCAAGAAGCACTTTTTACGTTATTTATCATCATTTCCATTTAGTCACGTGTGAGCTGACAATTCCTGAACGTCAGGTTTGATATGAGTTACATCATTTCAATTTTCCCTGAAACATTTAACGTAATACATCATTTCCAATGTTCAAAAGACACCGAGTGCAGGTTGCTAAGTGCAGGTGCTTGTTAAACAGGTAACAGGCTGCAGCGAAAATACACTGCTGCTCTGGCAGTGGTGACTGCATGCCTCGCCTTCATTGGTATTGGCGCAGTGCATGTGTGCAGACGCAAAAGATCACGTCCTAATTGTTCATTGAACTACTCTGTTTATGTGATCTAGTCAGAACGAGACGTCTCAGAGTAATTTTTTGATTTTCGCGCATTGCAACAATGATGTATGAGTAGTGTTTCTCATGTGATAGCTGCTCAGGATTGGGCTGAAATGAGTAGTAGTTCTAACACACACAAACACAAATTAATTTGTGAAAAGCGAAAAAGTGAGCGATAACCTGGATTGTCACGTTTTGCTCATGAGTAGGTTTTCAATTGAATTACATTTTTTGACGATAACCTTTTTATGAATTCTGGCCTCAAGTCAACGGTGTTATTAAAAACACGTCACTTCTTACATCACTCTCAACATCTACAGCTGGAATGAGCACTTTGTTTAATCATCAGTGCCTTCGGCTCCTCTGAAGCAGAACAGTCTTTTCCCTCCTTAGAGAGGTGATTATAATATCCTCATTCAGCCTGGCTTTCCATTCATCTTACTCTATATCTGAACTGTAACCATCTTCTGTGTAGTTAAACTTTTATTTACTGCGACTGAATAATATTTATCTGTTGTTACTTCCTAATGTTGTAGGAGAACTGACAAACGCGATACAATTCGAAACATGATGAGTGAGGAGAACAGATATCTACAAGGTGCTCAGAGTAAAACCGCTGCTACTTCACACTGAAAGGAGTTCATTGAGGTGGGTGTGGCATTTGATTAGGTTTCACTGGCTGTCCTGACCTCACGCTAACTTTTTGCAGACTTCCAGAACACATCACTCGATGTATCACAGATGTCTGCAAGGGTCTGTAAGTCTGGAATGCAGACATTTGGATTCAGTCAGTGACTGTGGTTGAAGACGAGGAAATACCAGCAGGGAGTAGCAGCCACCTGGTACAGGTCTGAATGTGCTTGATTAAGGTTGTGAATGACACCACAACACCA
Source organism: Gadopsis marmoratus (assembly GCA_036023855.1). Taxonomy (NCBI): domain Eukaryota; kingdom Metazoa; phylum Chordata; class Actinopteri; order Centrarchiformes; family Percichthyidae; genus Gadopsis; species Gadopsis marmoratus. The sequence goes on along the minus strand of JAVQJF010054031.1, from coordinate 3,597 downwards.
CAATGTCTAATAAAAGGACTCTCACCTATGGATAATCCAGGAAGCACTTACTCAATGTAGCTGCTACTTAGAGAATCAGTAAATGTACTAATACCACCAGACAGAGATATCTGAGCTGCCCCACCTTTCCTAGAGCCATCAGCAGTGGGAAGTTGATCTTGTCTCTGTATCTCAGGATCTTCAGGATACCATCCAGGTAGACCTGGTCTTTACTGAAGCACCCTGCAACGTGAGAGGTCAGAAAAGACGTTTGGCCAGTTTGAATTTTAAAAAGGCTGATATTAACATCTTTAATGTTATTTCGAATGTTTCAAATCAAGCCCGGTGTTGGCTGCATATATCATTAAAATCTCTTTTGAACCTTAAACCCTATCTAGTGACATAGTGACCTGGCTGCGCTGTATCCGTCTGGCCTCTCTTTGCTCGGACACAGTAGTCCCAGCGGGTATTGGGGTCCTGGACGAAGCGTCCCAGATTGTGGAAGAGCTGAGAGAAGGACATGTGGCTGGCCTGGTAGACGGTGTAGTAGAGCAAAGCAGCGCGCCACAATGTGGGGTCTTTCCGGAACAGGACACTGTGGATGCTGGCCAGGCCCTCCTCTGTGGGGTTCAGAGGCTTCAGGTTGTGCTTCTTCCTGCCCACGCTGCTGCTCCATGGCTGGTGGCAGTTGTTGATGCCACGGAAATAATGTGTACCTAGTAGACAGAGACACGGACTACTTATATAGTTGTATTTGAGTTCAATTTCAAGTCAACTTTATTAGTAGAAGCATCAATTAGATGCATGCAATGGTCAACTGATAGTTTATCAATAGCAATGACATGCTCTTAGTAGAATGACAGCCAATCAGACCTGCAATTAGAGAAGGTTTCTTTTTTATGTCTTCTAATGAATGGTCAAATTACAGTTGAATTTTCCATTCAGCTGGTGACCTCCAGAAGCCACACATTAATAAAACAAGTCCTGTATGGGAGCTGCTATACCCACCAATCTCATGCCTCAGCATGCCTTCCAGCCAGTGCTCTCGGGCAGTGGAGCTGTTGATGGTCAGTGTGGGTCTGCTGTTCACCACCGTCATGGAGGCTCTGGACAGGAGGTCATCTGTCACCTGGACTACGATCTATAAACACAGATCGAACTCAGTGTTCCTTTTTTGAGGTTTATATTTTTGGTGTAGTTTCATTTAACCTGTCTTTTCCAATTCCACCTTAATTACCAACATTAGTGGTATATATATATATACATATCACTATTAGTGACAATAGAACACCAAAAGAAGATTAGCAAAAATATTGCATGACTACTGTATTAGCTTGCATTAGATGGTACATCTGTTCATTACTTGGAATTGGGCTGCATTTGGATGACTGCAAATGTGTCACATTGTGCAAACCCTTGCAGATCCTTGTGGCTATGTAGAGTGTGAAGGAATCATTTCAGTTTGCTCAAATATGTTCTTCAATGATGTATAGTGATGCCCAACAAAATGGGCCCAGAAATGTAAGTGTCAAGGTTTTTGGGTGGATTTCGCCTTTAAAGAACAAAGGCAAAAGATTGTATCCATATTATCATGATTTTCCCCAAAGGATCACATCACCGCTATTACAGAGACAGCTCTCTACCATTTAAGGAATATTTCCCAACTTAGGAGCTTCCTGTCACATTCTGCCTCTTAATGAAAAATTGCTCAATGCATTAATCTCCAGCAGATTAGATTACTATAATCTATGCAAATACAACCATTACACCTGTACTGAAAACACTTCACTGGCTGCCAGTACAGTATAGGATTGATTTCAAAGTATTACTGCTTGTTTACAGCGCCCCTAAATGGTATGGCTCCAAAATATACAGTACTGTGCAAATGTTTTAGGCAGGTGTGAAAAAATGCTGTAAACTAAGAATGCTTTCAAAAATGGAAGGGTTAATAGTTTAGTTTCATCAATTAACAAAATGAAAAGTGAACGAAGAAAAAAAATATATAAATCTAATCAATATTTGGTGTTACTACCCTTTGCCATCAAACCAGCATCACTTCTTATAGATACACTTTCACAGAAACGGGCAACGTTGAGGATCATAGACGCAGCGGTCAGCCAAGGAAGCTAAATGAAATTTAGAAGGTGCAGATGAAAAACACATCAAGCTCATTTCCCTTCAAAATCAGAAGATGTCCAGCAGTGCCATTAGCTCAGAACTGGCAGAAACTGCCCAGAACTTGTCTTCATGGAAGAGTTGCAGCCAAAATGCCAAACCTCTGACATGGAAACAAGGCCAAGTGACTCACCTATGCGCTAAAACATAGGACCTGGGGTGCAGAAAAATGGCAGCAGGTGCTTTGGACTGATGAAATTTGAAATATTTGGGTGTAGCAGAAGGCAGTTTGTTCGCCGAAGGGCTGGAGAGCGTTACAATGAGTGTCTGCAGGCTACAGTTAACCCCTTTCCACCAACACGAACCAAGTGCTGGTTCTGGGCTGGTGCTAGTGACAGTTCGCAGTTGGTTCAACTAGCGAACCTTCTAAGAACCGGTTTGCTTTTCCACGGGCTAGAGAGCCACGTCACTGCGTCACTGTTTACATCTGTATGCGCGTCTGTACGTGCTGGATTTGCTCGAATACCGGCTTCGTTCTGGACGCTCCCTCGAGTTTATTTTGCACTTCTGCCGAGGACCACAGTGCAAACAGAACGTTGGTCTCTTCCACGGACCAATGCTGTTTTGATTTCACGTCCATTCAGCTCTGGTTTTTTAAAAATGGCGGTCACAAGGTTTTTGTTCATCTTGGTTGGTCACAACAATCCTGCCCCCAGCCCCTGACGCAAGCGGTTCTTGGTTCTAGCCCAGCAAAAGAGTTGGTGCCACTCTGGAACCAGTTTACCTAGCCTGGAGCCGGTTCTTTTGCTGTTGAAACGCAAATAACTGGTTCCAAATTAAGCACCCGGCTCCGAACTAGCACTCAAACTGCCTTGATGGAAAAGGGGTGAGTGAAGCATGATGGAGATTCCTTTCAATTTTGGGATTTGTTCAGGATTAATGGTGTCCTCAATGCTGATAAATACAGGCAGATATTTATCCATCATGCAATACCATCAGGGAGGCGTATGATTGGCCCCAAAATTATTATGTAGCAGGACAACGACCCCAAACATACAGCCAGTGTCATTAAGAACTATCTTCAGCGTAAAGAAGGTCAAGAAGTCCTGGAAGTGATGGTACCAGTGGCGCCTCCAGAAATTTTTCATAGGGGGAGCCAGAAAGGGGTCTCTGAAAATCTTGAGGTGGCACACACCAAAACCAAAAGCCATAACTGAATTTGAGGAATTCTATATTGCTGTTGTAGTATATAAGCTATGTCAATATGAGAGTTAATGAATCGCATAGTGGTATACTTTAGTTTCTTATTTTACAGTTAATGTTGCTAATTATAGCTATAGACCAATACCAGTTACACATTGCGAGTTCCACAACAATCCTGTTTTAATCAAATCAAATCAAATCAAATTTTATTTATATAGCGCTATATCATAACAATGTTATCTCATAGCACTTGTAAATATAGAGCAAGTTCAAGCCAACTCTATATCTACAGACCCAACA